>VZRL01006191.1:71502-83915 GCA_013397895.1 Origma solitaria | reverse complement strand
CCTTTTTAAACGCCTTATTCCTGTATGTGCATGTTCCTCGGGCTCTCCTGAATCAGAGGGTGAAGACTCAAATTCAGATGTTTAATTCAGCTTTAATATCTGTCTTCCTTCCAAAAACATTTTTGGGAGACTCCTCACATTCTGACAGACTAATCACGGCATGTAAAAATCAGAAAGAAACGCTCGGGGCAGCGTCTTCATTTCTGTCTGTTGTGTTGTCTGGATCAGGAGTTAAATTTTCTCCTGTAGTTCTCCTTTTTTGCATGACAAGAGCGAGTAATTGGGGTGAAATCATCTGTGCTGCAAACTGTGATGGTGAGATTTCTTTTCAGTGCTTCTCTGGATGGGTTTTTTTTGTGGTTTGCAATGCCCTGATTGGGTGGGGGAGGAGAGATTGAGCACAGAAGGATTGTAGCAACCAGAGAAGCATCCAAGCATTGCTGCAGGGCAGTCAAGGAAATTTTTGGCATGGTTTTGTGCCCTGTGAGAATAAAGGGCTTTGCTGTGGTGACCCAGATGAGGTCTGGTATGATGGGACAGGAAAGCTGTGGCTGTCCCTGGATCCCTGGCAGTGTCCCAGGACAGGTTGGACAGGGCTTGGAGCAGCCTGGGCTAGTGGAAGGTGTCCCTACCCTTGGCAGAGGTGGCACTGGATGAGCTTTAAGGTCCCTCCCAACCCAAACAATTCCGTGATGATTCACGTGTGATTCAGTATCTTTCTTTGGCAGATTTTTGAGTAGTCTGGCAAAAAAGGGGAATGTAACATCCTGAGACTGGGTGATTTTTCAGAGGGTGATGGAAAGAGAGATATGCTGCACGATTCTGTTCTTTCTCCATCTGTGGAGGTGATTTTTGATTTGGGCTTTTGCCTGAATTTGCCTTATTGTCAGTGTGAAATAAAGCAAATTGTGTGGTCTCAAGGCAGGTGAACAGGTAAGAGTGAAGAAGCGATGTGACAGAATCATTTTAATGGATTTTCACTATATTTTTAGAGTAGTATTTTAAAAGTATTTTTAAACACTTCACTGAGATTTTGCTTTGTATTTCTTACAGCATGTATGTATTTCTAGCCAAAAACTCTTCCTAAGGAGGTTTCAGGCTGTTTCTGCCATATCTGCTTTGTGCTGGTGGAGCTGCAACCTGGATCTGTTCAAGGCTTGTGCAAAGAGCAGAATTGTCATGTCTGTTCCCTCTTGTGCCCCCTCAAGCTGCCAAAAAATGTCAGCAGCTCTGAGCAGGTTCTGCACAGGGAGGATCTTTTGGGAGTTGAGCTTTTCCCCATCCTGCCTGTGCTGTTTGATCTCTTTCCTTGGGGCTTTGGCATCTTCAAGCCTTGACAGTCGGAAGGCTGAGTAAAAGTAAACAGCAGGTTGCGTCTTTTTCAAGTTAAATCCAATTTTTTGCACTTAACTTCTAAGTTAAACCCCACTTTTAAGGTGGATGGACTTTACTGGAGGGTAGATTTGGGAATTGCAGTGAAATCACTTTTGATTTCTTTTTTCTTTCTTGTCCCTGGTGTTTGCATTAAATCCCTATGGATGTCCTATTGTTCCCCTCAGATTTTAGGCTGTAATATTCTTCCTCCATTGCATATTCCTGTTTTCAGCAAACAGAAGGGGGAATTGAGTGTTGATCTTGGAAATGTGGGATGTGGCTGGAATCCCTGGATCACGCTGTAGTCAAACCACAGTGCTGCAAAGGTCTTGTTACCCTTCACTCAACATTCCTGGCCCTATAAAGAGCTTTTCTCGGGCTGTGCTGTATCTGACCTGCTCTTCACCTCCAGGTGGGGTTCAAGAAAACAGTTAAACCCTGGTTTAAACTAAATCTAGGCCCAAACCTGCCATCCTCTGCCTGGGTCTGGAATCTCTCCTCTGTGGGTAACAACAGGCAAAATGCTTGGGCTGTTGTGTAGTGAAGTCTTGGCCACCTCCTACTGATCTCGTGAGCAGAATTTCAAAGCCCAACAAGATGAAAATACACAATGAAGCTTTTCTTGTCTCCAGGACCTGATTTTAGCAGGAAATCGATGTGAACTTTGGCTTTCTTGTGCAGTCTTGTCTTGTCAGTAAGGGGATGAGGAATGGGTATCAGCTCAGCTCCTAGCAGGCAATAACTGGAGCTGGAAATCCTTTGGACTAATAAACTGCGCCGTAACTTAAAGCAAAAATTCAGGACTGTCAGAATACAAAGATGGGGGTGATCCTGAACACAATTTATTCCTGAAAACATATTCATGGCAGCCAAGCTAAAAATAAAGAACTCAGTAGTGAGAAACTCTTTTGGAGGGGATTTGCCCCATAAAGGAGAAGAGCTGCTGACAGCTCCTGGTTTTGGGAGTCCAGTGCTTCAGCCTCCACAGTTGGTACAAAGTGTGACTGTGAATTAAAAAATTAAAATCTCAGACTTCTTGTTGAGGCTGGGATTGTCTGGTGGGTTTTGGCATTGGCTCTGTTGGAGCTGATCCTGTACCTACCTACCTTTTTTGTTCTTTGAGGTGGTCACGTGATTTAGGTTTTCTTTTGAGGCAAAAGAGATGACCTGGGTGTGGCTCCTCAACGTGATATGAGAGAGCAGTGAAAGACTTGGTGATTTTTGTCTCCTTTGTGCTCTGCTCCTTCCTCTGATATCTCTGGATTCTGGCAGGGGGTTGGTGCTGAAGCTCTGAGGATGTGGCTGTTTGTATATTTTGCTCATCCTGAAGTGATGTCACGAGGAAGCTCTGGAAATTAGGGATATTGGCTTTTGCAAGTTAAGTTTGTAGCCATTTAGCTCACTCCTCTTAAAAAATAGTAATAATAAAACAGTATAAATAAAAATATGAATAAAATCCTGGATCTCCCTTCTTTTTCCCCTGTCTTGACAAAGAATCCCATTACTCTGCGTCTTGTGCAGTTCCTGAAGTCTCTGACTGAGGAACGTGGAGCTGGGGAAGCTGAGGTGAAAGCTGGTGCCACAGGGTTGGGATTTTCCAGCTGAGGGTCAGATCAGCTCTTTTGATCTTACTGCAGAAGAGAGCAAAACTCTTTCCCTGGAACAATCCCTGGCAGTTCCTGTCTGAAAGCTGAGCAGCCTTTCATTTTTGGATGCTTTCCCAGAGATAAACGTGGAGCCCGTGGTTCGTGGTGTGGAGAGCCTAAGCCGGGGCTGGAAGCTTTGAAAACATTCACAGAATGGTTTGGGTTGGAAGGGACCTGAAAGATCACCTCATTCCACCTCTGCCATGGCAGGGACACCTCCCACTATCCCAGGCTGCTCCAAGCCCTGTCCAACCTGGCCTTGGGCACTGCCAGGGATCCAGGGGCAGCCACAGCTGCTCTGGGCACCTGTGCCAGGGCCTGCCCACCCTCCCAGGGAACAATTCCTTCCCAAAATCCCATCTGTCCCTGCCCTCTGGCACTGGGAAGCCATTCCCTGGGTCCTGTCCCTCCATCCCTTGTCCCCAGTCCCTCTGCAGCTCTCCTGGAACCCTTTAGGCACTGCCAGGGGCTCTGAGCTCTCCCTGGAGCCATCTCCAGGTGAACACCTCCAGCTCTCCCAGCCTGGCTCCAGCCCTGGAAGCATCCCCATGGCCTCCCCTGCACTCTTCCCTGGGGGTTTGGGCTGTGTTTTGAGCTCTTCTGCAATGATGAGATTGGTGGGCTGGGTGAGCTTTCTCCAGCATAGGGCAGGGAGCTCCCTGGGCATTGACTTTGTGCTGTGACCTCCAGGGGCTGCTTTGTGCTGGCTGGATGTGGGGCTGGGATCAGCCGTACGAGTTGAGCAGAAGACACTCAGAAGCTCATGTTTAAATGTCTTTGTTAAGCTTGAAGGAGAGATTGAAGAGAAATGCCCCTGAAATCCCCCAAAAGCTGAGCTGCCTGTTGCAGGCAGAGGGCTCTGGAGCTTGGGTGAGCTGTGAGTTTCACACCTGGGGGCTGAGCAGGTGTTGGGTGGCAGTGATGCTTCTGGTGTGGGGGCGAAAATGTCCTTAAGCTGTGACAAAACCTCTCGAGAGACAGAGTGAGACGAGACACGGCGCCGCCTCCGTGTCGTCGCTCCGCAGGGATTTCTGAAGCCCAAGAGATTTGGGGACCCGGGCGTGGGTGGTGTGTGAGGAAAGCACTTGTGTCGTGTCCCTGGAATAGAAACCCCAGGCCTGCTGCTGGAGCAGGTGGTGTCAGCTGTCTGCCAGAAAAAAAAAAAGGGAAAGGTTTTTGGGGCTTCAGTCAGTCCATACAAACTGGTACCAAAAAAAATGAGAAAACTTGAAGTTGTCAAGGGCTTGGCAGAAGATTGAACCGTAAACAGCTCCATTTGAGAATACCTGGAATTCAAGTGGATTTTATTAGAAATACTGGGACAGTGTGTTTGTTTTTATCTCAGGGAACATGTTCTCACCCTCTTTCAAGTGCTGCTGAGGATGATCCAAGCCGAGGGATGAGGACTTGAACTGAAGGCTCACAGGCTCCTCAGTCGTTTGCAGTTGCTAAAGAGAGAAACGAACATTCTTGGAAAGCAGCACGGCCCAAACCCCTTTGTTGGAGCAAGCAAAACTGCTTAGAAGGCTGGAAGTGAATAGCCAGGATTAAAGAGGGAGAAGAGGATGACTTGCAGCAGTTTGGCCAACATTGCTGGCTGAGGGGTTGCTGCTGGAAAAAGGATATTTTCAACCTGAACAGCATCACTCTGCTGGAGTTTATATATTGGCTGTAAACCTCGGGTTGGTTGAAAACTTGATAAAAGGTTTAGTTTCTCCAAGGAAGGAAAGGGGCGAAATACAAAATTCCTCCTGTGTCCTCAGTCACTTCAAAACATTTTTTTCCCAGGTCCCTGTGCTGTGCTCTCCCTGCCAGGAGGCAGAGATACCTCTCCAAAACTTCTTTCCTGCATGGAAACTCCAAGCACTGCCTTCCTTGCTTCTCCACAGTGAATATGTGGGAATAAAATTGGCAGGGGTTGTGTTCCCCTCTCATTTATTGTCAAACAATTTCTAAGAATTTGTTGGAATGCAAAGCCGGGGGTTTAGGGCTGAGCCTTACATTCCTTGCAGAAAATGAATCCCGCAAATAAACATAAAATCACAGAATAACTAGTTCAGCTTGAGAGGGAGCTCACGAGTGCATCCACCTGCTCAGGTGAGCTGTGGAATTCTGTGAAGAGCCAGCTGCTGGAATACCCTTGGCAGCTGGATCCTGCGGATTGCCAGGGCCTGCTGTGACGTTGGAGGATGTGCAGGCTGACCCCAAAAGCACAAACTGGATGGAGGATGAGCAGGAACCACCACAACCCCACTGTAGCAAAAGCGTGTGAGCCAAGGGGTCTGAGTCTCTGTTTTTTTATTTTTGATAGGGAATTCCCAACAGAATTCACAAAAAATATACAAAATTAAATCAAGAACTGGTTAAAAAAAGGTGTCTTCTAGTAGTTGCTTAGTTTTCTTTTCCCCCCCTTTGCGATAGAAATAATAAAATCACTGTCTCAGCTGGAGAGGACAGGGAGAACATCCTAAGTTTGATTCACATCCCTCACTCAACACCCGTGGGCTTAGAGCCAAGGAAGGCAACCAGTTTAACTCAGTTGGTGCAGAGATTAGAATGACTTTTCTTCCATGAGTGAGGCATCTTCTGTCTCATCCATCCTTAGGATTTATTGGCCTCGTTCTTGCTGCCTTGACGAGCCATGGATGTTTTTCTTCCCATTTTTCTTGGCTGAAGAGCTGTACTGGACAAAGCAAGACTCTGCTTCAGGTGGTGCTTTCATTCAGTGCCTTTGAGGGAGAAACAATCACAGCCTGCTTAGGCAAGTGCTCCGTGGCCTAATGCCTCAAATACTGAATTTGGAAGGCAAAGTGGCTTTCTGTTTGTGAAATAAGGAGTTTCAGTAAGGCTGGGGTTGGGAAAGGTCTGGAAGAGGTGCTAATAATGCCGGGATTGAGGTCAGGGAAGAAAGTGCTTCCTTGCCCTTGTAACCCTGGAGGACTCTTACACAACTGTTCTAAACCAGCTTAAGAGAGAGCTGAGATAGGGAGGGGAGGAAAGCAGCACTAGTGAGAGATTGCTGATAAGCCCAGAGAATCCAAAAATAGGATCAGGCTCCAGGGAATGAAGGAGAACCTGCTGGAGGTAACAGTCTGCTGGAGATTGTCGGAGAAATTCAAGGGACTCACAGGAGCCCTGAGCCAGATGGAGCCTAATCTTGATGTGAGGATACCTGTGCTGTTTAGAAATTGTGTCCTGGTTGGAAAGGACAAAAAAAAAAAATTTCTTGCTGAAATTTCCCACTTGCAGTGATCTTTTTCAAGTTCTTGGTGCTTTCTCTTAATTTGATGATTATCCCAGTATTTTTAGGACCTTTTCAGTCTGTTTCAAACAGTGGCAGGAACTGGCTTGGCCAGCGAATTATTCAGTGTGAAGTCAATTATTTACTGCTCTCAATGTTTTACTAAACCAAAAAATATTGACTCAAGAGCAAGCGAAGTCTGGTTTCTTTGGGATTTATTTCAGATCTTTAATCTTCCCACTTCCATCCTTTCCCCTCTCCAGCTGCACTTGCTGATGAGTCTTTGACAGCAGGCTGGGCTAGAACTGCTCTTCCTTTGGGGGGAGGTTCATTTGATCTTTCCCCACCCAGCAGCAGCTCCTGGAGGGTGTTCCAGCTGGGCTGGAAGAGGCTGAAGCTCCAGGGAATCGCTGCCTGGGGAGGGAAGGAAAGGTGGGAGAGAGCAAAGAACAGGAGCAGAGACGCTTATGCAATCACACTGTGTGTGCTTTGGTAGGAAAATAAGCTGGAAATAAAGATATTTTGGCTTGTGGAAGGAAAGCTGCTTGTCTCCTACCCAGACAGTAGTTCCTCTCAAGGCAGGCTCTTAATCTGGCTGGATTTAAGATGAAAACCCGGAGTGGCTTTCTGGAAGAGGGATAAAAGCTATTTAATCCTGCAAATGCTGTGTTTGTGTGCAGCTGGCCTGCCCTTTCAAGTTCCAGGGGCTAATTTTCCTGGGAACCTCTTAAATAAATGTGTATGAGAATAATAATGATAATAATGATAATAAATAAAAGCTTTTCTGTGGGAGTTCTGTGCTCTGGAAAGCCCTTCTCTGCTTTCCTGGGCCGTGGCTGCTCTTTGGTCTCAGTTCCACATGGGAGATGCCTGACCCACCTGGGCAGGGGTTCCAGGGGTTCTGTCTTCAGAGCAAGGTTACCCTTGAAAACTGCACTTTTCTCATGCTTGCCTAGGGCTGGCTCATCAAAAGACGTGCAGGAAGCTTTTTCATTGTATTTTTTGCTTATCTGGTGCTCAAAGGTCTGCCTTGAGCAGCGCCCTGGTCGTTTGGTGCCATGGATGTGTTTCTCGGGTGGAAAGGGAAGGTCATCCTTGTGAATGGACACAGTCCCTGTGGTCAGTCTCACTGATTTAGGGGCGTTTGCATAGCTGGTGTTCAGTCTGTGCTGCTGAGCACCCTGCCCTGCTTCAAATCTCTTGGGTATTTTTATTTTCTTTTTACTCCTCCAATGTCACAGAGCTGCTTAAAAAAAAAAGAACTTTCAACCTGTCCTTTTTCTGAGACCTTTTCCTAGAAAGCTTAGAATGGTGCAGAGGAGAGGAGAGAAATGTTGTTTCATCCTGGCCTCTGGGCTCCTGTGGGATTTAGCAGCTCCAGATGTTTGGATTAACTGCTCTGGGCTGGAAGCAATTCCCACCAAACTGCTGTGTATTAAAAGACCCCGTGGGGGCCTTGCCTTGGGATCGTGTTCTCTGGAGCACGGGGCTGAGGGTCATAAAGAATGACCTCAATGGGATTAGTGTTTTGAGGAATCCACGTGGAGAGAGCTTTGTGCCAGCATCTCCACTCCTCTAGGCTCGCCCTAACCCCCCCAGAGGTTTGTTTTGGACACCTTTGATATCAACCCCAGAATTGCTTGGGTTGGAGGGGACCTTAAAGCTCATCCTGTTCCACCCCTGCCATGGGCAGGGACACCTCCCACTGTCCCAGGTTGTCTTGGACAATTCCAAGGATGGGGCAGCCACAGCTCCTCTGGGCACGCTGTGAGGGAAGATGGCCATCTCATTTTGAAGGCAGCTTGCTGCAGATGTCCCCGTTTCCCTCTAACACTGATTATATTGAAAATCCCGTTTTGCTGACAATGGGCCAGTGGTGGCCATCTGGAAGAGTGTCACTGGTGCTGGAAAGGGCCCTGGGACACAGTGGGTTAATGCTCAGGAAATCAATGCTTATCCTATTAAAAGTTCTCAAAAATGATTGAAAGCACTTGGGCTAATAGGCCTTGGGTTTGCATCAGTAAATGAGTTTATGAATCCCTCATGGCTGGGCCTTTCCATAAGGAAAGCGAGATAGGAGCTGAAGTAACTGGCAGATGGAGCCCTGTTTTTATGTTTTTATTAGAACAGGACTGCCCTGGCAGGAGCTGGAGATGTCTGTGATCTGCTCTGGTAGCTCTGGCACTGACCCCGTGGATGGAGGGGTGGTTCCCTTCCTCACTCCACCCTCTCTCCCCACCCCTTGATGTGTCAGAGTGACCTTAGCCAGCATTTGGAGCTGATTTTTGGAAAGCAAGGAGCATTTAAGACTGATGCGACTGCTTGCCAGGTCAATTGAGAAAATTCCTTTCTGCTGAAAGATTTGTGCTGCAGCAAAGAGTAAAATCCCTTATTCACATCTTCCCAAAGATCAACACCCGCTTTTGGCAGGATACGGGAATCAGTCGAGGCAGGCATTTACCTGGAGCTGAGTGGCTCTGGAATGGGGGGCTATAACCTGTCTCTCATTACACATTTGTTTCCTTGGAAGCGATTTTCCTTTCCTTCATGACAGGGAAACTCTCCTGTCTGTCTCCTTGCACTGAACAGGGATTGATTGGTACAGAACCGGGAAAAAAAAATCAGTAATAACTGGAAGGAGGCTTTAGGAGCATGAGACAAACCTCTGCTTCACTGAAACCGAAGAGGGATAAAGTGGATGTCAGCCCTGCCTCTGGCAGAAATCAAATATCTTCTGTGCTATGGGGGTGAGGAAGGGCTGGGGGATGCATACATCTCATTTTTCCAATATTGTTTTTGTTTCCATGTTTTTCAAGTGATCACAAAGCTATAGTGGAGGTGATGAAAAGACTGACTTTGCTTCTTGAACCTCTCCCAGGCTTCATCAGTTACCTCATGGACCTTACAGCTCATCCAGTTCCACCCCCTGCCATGGCTAGGGACACCTTCCACTATCCCAGCTTGCTCAGGAAGGGAAAGCAAGTTTTGCTCCTTTATTTATTGAGCTCCTCTGCTGCTTAAGAACATTTTTTTTCTTGAATAATGTCTCTTGCAGCCACATGGAAGGAATCAATCATAGGAAATAAAGAGCTTGTAATCCATTTAACTAGGACTTTCCACCTCTCATTAAGCCAGAGACATTCATGCCTAATTCTCTGGGTAGCAGTTGCACAGCAGATGTGCAGAGTATCGATTGGAAAATTAGTCTTGCTGGGTTTGTTTTCCCTTTTTTTCCCCCCCTCCCTTGCTGCTTCCATTAAAGTGCGTGCAGTGGGTGTGGAGGCATTTGGCTCCCTCTCAGATGAGTGTTGCTGCTGTTGTTCTGCAGTTTTCTTTTCCTGCTGGCAGCAGCCAGGTTTTCAGCAGGGAATGTGTCTGTGTGGGGCAGGCTCTGCTGCAGCTGCTGGCACCTTGCAGAGAAGGTGAAACTGCCCCTCGGAGGGCTCACACAAGTCATGTGGGATCGTGGTGAGCTCTTCAGGGCTGGCTTTGGAAAGGGTAGTCCAGGAGAGCGAGGAATGCTTGTGTGAGGAGGAAAGTGCCCGTCAGGGTGTGCGTGTTCAAAGCCAGCTCTGTTCCCACTGAATTCCTTTGGAAAAACGTGCTGGTAGCGGGTAAGGCTTGGTGCACCCTTCTGGTTTGCAGCTGGGTGAGGATGGCAAAGCTCCTGGAATCTGTGGAGAGGAAAAACATTGTTTAGCCTTTTTAATTCCTTAAATATTTTTTAATTCCTTGTTGGTGCATGAGTTTTCTTTAGCATCCAGCTGTGCTTTCCTGGGTTGTCTTGTCATTCTCCTGCTGAAGGTTACCCTCTCTTCCTGTCCCTTGGGCTGCCTCTGCTCAGCCCTGCTGCTGTGGGGTCATCGCCCAGACTGTGCCAGCATCACAGGACAGTCCCTGGCAGATGATCTTCAGGCAGCAGAGCTTGAACGGGGGGTCTCTTACTCAAGACACAACTTCCCTTCCCAAACCTTCCCAAACCTTTCCTTCCCAAACCTTCCCAAACCTTCCCTTCCCAAACCTTCCCAAACCTTCCCTTCCCAAACCTTCCCAAACCTTCCCAAACCTTCCCTTCCCAAACCTTCCCTAACCTTCCCAAACCTTCCCAAACCTTCCCAAACCTTCCCTTCCCAAACCTTCCCAAACCTTCCCTTCCCTTCCCTCTTCTCCCAGACCTGTTTGGTGCTTTCCTGCGTTTATCCCTGCCTTTGTGGCTGAGATTCCCTGCACTTGTGTTTTCTGCCAAGCTCAGCAGCGCTGTCTGGTTCCTGGTGTTGTCTCACCTCACCTTAGCTGCTGTTTTACATTTTTAGCAGTTGAACTGCTGTGTTCTTGTGCTGCTCTGAATGATTCTGGAACGCTGTCCCAATGCTCCACCAGACATAGACTTGGAAAGGTTTGACTTTCTCTGCCAAAAATGGGATTTCACACACTTTGGGCTGCTTAAAATTTCTCTTTGCTGCTTCTAAAAGCCAAGAACCTCATTAGACTTAAAGATATGAGGAATTCATGAATTGTTGCCCATCTCTCCACGAGCCCCCAGAAGATGAAGCCCTTTTTATACTCAGGTTGTCAGAAATTCTTTGGCAGAGGAGATGGGAAGTATCCCATGTTTTTCTTAATGAAAACTCCTCATGTCCCACCTGTGCTTCATCTGCTGCTTAGAGTTACTTCAGAACCTGCTTGGGGATTCACCTGAGATTTTTGAATCTGCAGTAGATTTTGGGTTTTCAAAGCTGTGCCAACACCTCGACCTGCAAAGTTTGTGCAGAGGTGCAATCTCTCCCCTGCAGAGATTGTGTTTAATTGTTGCTCTGCCAGACGTTTATGCAGGTTTTTCCGGTGCCCTGTTCCTCTTCTTCCACCCTTTCAAAATTCCAGGCACCCGTTCCTGCCTCAGTTTGTGGAAAACATTAAGAAGCTCTGTTGCAGAGGGCGTTAGTCTGTCCTGTGCTTATTTATTTAGGGAGATTAAAGTCTAAGTTTTTCTTTTGTAATCCCTTTGAAGTGTTTATCTTTTGAAGTCTGAATTTTCATTAACTGGAAGTGTACAACTCCCAAACTACACGCTGCCCTAGTTTCAAAAGCAGTAATTTTTTTGTACAAACCATTTAAGAACAATAAACAACAGGTCAGACCCATAGGGGCTCCACGTCAGCCAGATCCTATTTGGGATGTGTCTATTTGGGTCATCCCTTGCCACTTTTGGGAATCGAAGTAGCTCTGCAGGCTGTCTCCCTGGATTGAGATGTAGCCGTGGATTTTTGGGATCTCAGGGAGACAGTGATGTTCCCCTTCTGACTGCTCCGCTAGACCAACACATGGCCTGCAGACCTTTCTTTAATTTTTTTAATTTCATTTTTCCCCGTGACTCGTATTTTCTGTCACTGAGACAGCAGCACTTGGCTTTTAGGACAAGAGTGTTGTGCTTTCCTGCTTCAGTTCTCATCCAAAAGATTCCATATATCCATGTGCACGTGGCAAGGAATACTTCGCTGCAATTTGTATTTTTTGTTTGTTTGCCAGAGGGAAAAATAATAGATGCTGACTGGCGTTTTGCCATATCTCCTGCTTTTATTTGTGCAGTATTATCAGTGTAAAAATGAATGTTTATAGGCTGGAAAAAGTGGGTGGGAGACCTCTGACCCCACCTCATTTCCAGAGTGGGGAATAACAATGTGCTGGGAGGAATAACCCTGCTGGGTCATCAAGGGGGTCATGGCCTGCACATCTTCCCCCACTGAAATGAATCACCTGAGGCTGTTTTATGGCTTTGGGGTGTCCCATTGCTGCCTTGAAATGAAATCTTGGATCTTGCAAGTTGAGATGCTTTGGGTTTGTGCCAACAAAATGTGGAAAATGCTGCTCAGTGTGTGTGTGTGCATCTCGATTTCCTCCCGTGGGAGTGGCCACAGCAAACAGCCCTCAGTAATAGCTTGTTATTAAACAGATGGGGATATTGACCCTCTTCCATTTCCATTTTCCAAGTCAGGGAAAATGAAATTGCATTGCTTTGGCTTGGATGAGTTCAGTGTATTAATAAAAAAATGTGCATGAAAACCAATGAAGTATCCATGAAAATCGTAAGAATTTAGATGATTTCTAGAATTTCAGTCCTGACTGGGCAATAGGGATTTCTTCTCTCTCTCTCT
>VZRL01006191.1:39850-71468 GCA_013397895.1 Origma solitaria | reverse complement strand
CCCCCCCCCCCCCCAGAACTGGAGATGCACAGCTCTGGAATAGCTTAATTTGTTTAGAAAGTATTTAAGGAAAATCAGGATTTTCCAGTATAATTAGGGAAACGACTGACAAGCAGGCTTACAAGCATATCAATAAGGCTAATTGATTATCAGGGATGTTCTCACCTAATTGACATAGGAAATGATTTGCTTAACAAGGTTTTAGGCATAATTAGATTGATACAAGGTTTAGGAGTGATAGAGATGTTGAATTTACAGAGATTCTTGATAAACAGTGATCCCAGGAGTCACCAGCAAGAGGAAAAACACTTCTTTTAAAGTGGAAATCAGCAGAATCTGTCAAAGCTCTTTTTAAAATGAGTTAAAAAATTAATCTCAAACACCCCATGAGTCTCTATTTTTTATGTTTATTTGCATTGCAAGTGGGATGAGTTTCCTTGGGCCTGAATTTTGGGAGATGGGAGCCTGTGTGCTTACGGTGTGCTTTGGTTTTGAGTGTCCCGCTGCCTCTCCAGGTATGAGGGGAGCACGGCGTTCTTCTCCTCGTTCTCCCCACACTTCTGCCTCTCTGAAACCATGGCAGCCTCCTTGCGGAAGGCCAAGGTTTTCCATTTGATGGAAAACCTTTCCCAGCCGTGCCTGGGTACCTGGAGATGCTCTAGGAGACCACGGGCGTGGAGTTACTGGAAAATAACGTGTGTGCCTCTTTCCAAATGCTTGGCTTTGCTCCAGTGGCTCCTGAGAGCTCAGGATTCCATGGCTGTGGTGGACCCGGCAGTGCTGGGTTAGTGCTTGGCTCCATTATCTTGGAGGGCTTTTCCAGCCTTGGTGATTCTGTGATTTCATTATTCATAAGGCTGCATCAAAGCATCCTTGGCTGTGTTTTGGGCTTTTTCTTGGATGTGCTGATCCAAACCATCCTGAGCAAACTGTGGGGGAGGGCTTGGGCTGCAGCAAGCCCTTGGGAAAGGCTGTTCAACCTGCTCCTCTGGAGCTGCATTCCCATTATTTACCCAGAGCCCTTCAGGACTTGTGCTGTTGCTCTTCCCTTCACTAAAATGAGGTCGCTGAGGTGCTTTGGTGATTGGTCTTGATTGCTGCCTTCCCTCTCCACTCCAGGTTTCTGAATATTGCCCCAAGACTACAGGGATGGAGGAGTTAACTCAGATAAAAATCAAAAATTTTAGGCCAAATCTCCCCAGAGAGCCTCACTTTTAAATTTGCAACTCCAGTTCTCCCTTCTTCTTTTTTTTTTCTCTGAAGCTGTTTGGAAAGGAATAATGTGTAACAGATACCTCCCCTTCAGTATCTCAGAAGTGCAGTGTGTGCTAATTAGGCATCCTGGAGCCTTTGGAAAATGCTCCCATTGTATTTGCAGATGGAATCGACCCTGCTCCCCCTTTTTGGACGAGCGAGCTGGTTATTCAGCTCTGAGGAGTTCATAGCCATTGGCAGATGATGCATCTTTAAAGTCAAGGTTGAGAGCGTGTGTGGGTTTGCTTTTTCTATTTTATTTCTTTTTCCCCCCTCCCTCCTGGTGCACGTTGCTGAATTTGAATAATTAATGCCTGTTGTCTTGCTTCCTGTTTTCATTTCTGTATGTAATGCTAACCAGCAGTGGGCTGAATCATTCATAGGCTGCTTTCTCCACCTCGGCAGCTGGAGATGTCATGGGAACAGTGATTGTGAGGTGCTGCAGACTTTCTGCTGCTCCCTTAAATCAATTGCTGGAAGCAGGAGCAGTAAGTACTGAGTCCATGCTCTTGGCCAAGCAAGGCTCTCTGGGCAGATGGTATCAGTGTGGTTTCTCTTCCTGCAGCTCCTGTTACTGCTCAGGTGTCTGTGTGTGGTGGGGAGGGTGGGATGCTGTGTTATGTCCTTTCCCATCTGTTTTGGGCTGTTTGTGATGCTCATGGAGAAGAGCCAATGATTTTAGGTTTGTTGGTTGTGCTTCGTGCAATTACACTGCATATAGGAATGACTTGTTTTAAACTCATCTTGGATTTCTTCTCACTGTGCTTTTCCTGAGTTCTTTTATGGAAAGCAGCCTGGAATTTTGGGCTCCCGCAGCGCCTGCCTGTGCAGTGAGAGGAACCAGGGTGGGAGTTTCACTTGGTGCCTTACAGACGCTTTTCAGCTGTCTTTTCCCTCATTTGCAATTTTTGGTTGCTTACAGTGGATTCTGCTGCTCTTAAAACCTTCCAGCAGTGCCTTTTGGGGGTTGTGGTTGGGGCAGGTGTGCTTTGGGCTTTCCTGTTGTGTGGGAGATGCTTGTGTCCCACCTGAACTCTGCCAGGGGTTTTTATCCAGCAGCTTTGGGTATTCATCCGGAGAGGGATGTTTGGATCTTGAACAGGCTGGATCAGGGATCCTGGGGACAGCCCTGAGATGAGAACTTTCCGTAGGCTGAACTTGCCATGCCATGGGCAGGGACACCTTCCACTGTCCCAGGGTGCTCTAAGTCCCAGTGTCCAGCCTGGCCTGGGACACTGCCAGGGATCCAGGGGCAGCCACAGCTGCTCTGGGCACCTGTGCCAGGGCCTGCCCACCCTCACAGGGAGGAATTTCTTCCTAACATCAAAGGGGCACAATTCTTGCAAGTGATCAAATGAAATACCCAGTCAAAGCTTCTGCAGGTGGAGGTGACCTGTCTCCCCTCATGCCTTGCATGACTAAAGCCAGGAAGAGGTGGAAATCAGGAGAGATGCTGTCCTTTGGAAGTTAATTCGTGCAGGATTAACTTGGAACATCTGCAGCCTTCTAGGTTTTCAGGGTGGGAATAAGGGGTTTAGTAGGGGAGTTGTTAATAGGCTGTGAATGATTTTTACGTCCTGCACAGATCCCCCTGTGTCTTGTACATCACTCCATGCTTGGAATCTTCAGGGCAGAGAGGATGGTTTTGCCCAAGACCTTTAAATAGCATCTAATTCTGTACAGCCTCAGTGTTTCTGTCCCATTCTGACAATTCTTCCGCCCGTGGTGGGAGGGCAGAGGGGGAGGCTCATTTCCTAGGGATGCTCTTGAAGCTGAAGATAGGAGGCAACTTGAGCAGTGACTAACGCTGAGCTTTATAAATAGCAGGGGCAGAGATGAGCTGCGGGCAGGGAGGTGACCTCGAGCACGAGGCCATGGAGGTGGCACGGCAGCGCTGGGGGCAGCTGGGCTGAGAGGGCACGGGCGACGTGATGAGCCAAGGGCTCTGGTGCCAGGCTGGCTGTGCCTGTGCCTCTGTCCTGCTTGTCACCCCAGGGCGTGAGCAGAGCCCCGTGGGGAGCTGGGCTGGCCACACAGTGATGATGTGTGAGCTCTGCCCACCTCGTGCCCCTGCTCGGGACAGCGCCACGAGCAGCACAGAAAGCACAGAGCTGCCTCTGTGTGCCTGGGGAGAGGGAGGCACGGGGGCTGGGGACAGCGTGGGGACAGTCTGCTGGGTTTGGAGCCAACCTCCTGCCTCCGGGACACTGAGCCCTGAACAGAGTCAGGGCAAGGCTGTCCTGGGCTGTCAGCACGGAGCGTAAATGGACACAGACGCGGGCAGGAGCTGGGAGGGCTGAGCTGGCTGTGTCCTTGCTGGCATTTCTACACTCCAGCACTGCATCTGCAGTGCCTGCAGCATCCCCTTGTACTGAAAAGCATGGTGAGCCCTGCTTTTGGAGGCTTCCTTCCATGGGATGGGTGAATAGAAAGCTTTTAGGTGGCTGGTTTATCTCCCTAAGCCCAGCCACGCTTGGCTGATGCCAGTGAGGATGTTGCTGCTCAGCTGTCACAGCTCCAAGACCTGAGCCCTGGGAATCTGCGTGTAAGGAAGCAAAGCATTTCCCCCGGAGAGGGTTGGATTTACTGCCCACGCACCCTGCGCTCAGCTCTGCACTGTGCTCTGGAAAGGTGGGCAAGCACTTTGCAAGCTCAGCTGCTGTCAAACTGCACCCCCAGCCCACTGATGATCCCCACGGCAGCAGTGTGGGTGGCTGTGGGTGCACACCTGTGCTCCAGGAAGCTGTGGAAAACCTGTGGTGTAGGATCAGCACAGCGCTCAGCTCTGCATCCTGTGAGTGCTGGAGAGGTGTGTGAAAGGAGAGGGCAATACCAATGATAGTATGTATTTTATGTGCATGCACTCACTATATTCTGTATTCTTGGGGTTGTCCTGTGCAGAGCCACAAGTTGGCCTCGGATCCTTGTTGGATCCCTTCCAGCTTAGGACAGTCCACGATTCTGTGATGCCCCTTCTGCAGGAGGCATGGAAGTGCTCGTTCCTCATCTGGGGGTGTTTTGCAGGCTCCAAAGGATACTGGAGATAAACTGCTTGGGCTTGGCTGGGTTTCAGCTAGGTGGAGGTCTCTGGATCGATTTTCAGGTTGTTCTTGCAGAGGCTTTGGCTCTTTACACTTCAATCATTCATAAAAACTCAATCATCTGAGCCACTGATCATCATCCTCCTGTTTTTGTCCTCGCGTGGCTTTCCCTACCGGTAACTCCTATGAACACATTTGCTTTTGGTGGTGTGGGAGAAGCTGCACAAGGAAATAAAACTTGCAAACTAATTAAACTTCTTGGTCTTGTTGAGTGGGAGATGTTGGCAGGACTGGGAATAGATCTGTTTATCATCCCTCCTCTCGGTAGCCAGAGGACATGGTTAATTATTAAATTACTTGTTAATGTATTGAAATATCGCTCGTGATTTTAATTTCCTTTTTTTTTTGGTTGTTTTCTCTCCTTTGCCGCAGGGCGCTCGCAGGAGCTGATGGATTTGTGGTAGCTGGCTCCGCAGGGGCTGGAAGGAGCATGGTTAAACACCAACCCCTGCAGTACTACGAGCCCCAGCTATGTCTGTCCTGTCTGACCGGGATCTACGGCTGCCGCTGGAAACGGTACCAGCGGTCACATGATGACACCACCAAGGTCAGTAGGTGACAGCAGCAGGCTGTCACCTCTTCTCTGTGATGTTGGGTTGAAGGTCTTGGTTGAAAGTTATTAAATATTTGGGTTTTATTCGTATTTATTGGCTTGGATGTTTGATGGGAATCATTGACCCCACAGCAGGAGGTCTGTGAGAGGTCCTCCCCATGTGGCTGATGTAGATGGGCACAGTGAGGTTGGTCACGGTGCTCCAGGGGATTGAATATGCCCAAATCCATCCATACTGTGGTACTGGGGAACACTTCCCTTTTGGTTTTTTTAAATGTTTGCTCTGTGTCTTGCTGGTGCTTGCTGCACCCTTGGCTGGATCTGTAGGAGCTGCGCTTCTGCAGCATCTCTGCCTTCGTGCTGTGGTTTCAGTGGGCATGCTGGTATTTGGTCCCCGAAGGGACTTGATGATCTTGGAGGTATTTTCCAACCTCATTGTGTTCTTGCAAGTGGAAATATGTTTGTATGTAGTGGAATAGTTTGCCCAGAGCAGCTGTGGCTGCCCCTGGATCCCTGGAAGTGTTCCAGGCCAGGTTGGACAGGGCTTGGAGCAGCCCAGGATGGTGGAAGGTGTCACTGCCATGGCAGGGGTGGCATTGGATGATCTCTAAGGTCCCTTCCAACCTAAATCCTTCTGGGATCTGATGAAAGGCAGCAGGAGGTGAGAACAAGCTGGGGGTAAATGGGAAAACTGTTAAAGGTAGCTCTTCCCTCACCTGGATAAATACAGATTTTAAGAGCTCTGGCAGAGGGAATCCAGGCAATGAGGCTCGACTTGCACCTTCCCTCTTGTTCTGGGCTGTGAGATGAGGTTTTGTGAGACCTGGTGTGTTGATAGGAGAAGTGCGAAATTATTGCTGTCAAAGCCACCCTGTTACATCTGCTGCATGAGGATTTTATGTTACTATTCTCCTATACTCCCATGTTGCCTGGGATGTTTTTTCAAGTGTGCTTACTAGTTAAATTTTGCGGATTTTTTTCTTCTTTAAATCTTATTTCATCTGGAAGTGCTCCCGGGAGACCCTTTGGTTGCCTTTTTATGCTTAACTTTGCTCTGCTATCGCTTGGCTCCTCTGTTCCATTTTTAAGTCTATAACCAGGATCTTTTGGGCTCTGGAGTGCTTTTCCTCTTGGAAAAGAAGCTGTGAAGGAGCAAACACGGCTGCGTGGCAGATCCTGTGCCAGAAGTGCTCCTGGTTGTGAATTGCAGCCATTGTTGGTGGTGCAGCTTGGCCGGCAGCTCCCCTGTGCATTGGAAAGTCACGGTTTGAGTTTGTGCAGCCTAAAACAAATTTCCTTTTGCAAAGTAGGAATGTTGGTGCTGTTTTCCCTCTGCTTTCAGCTTGGCCGGCTTGGTCTGAGGGATCACTTCTGAGCCAGCAGAACATTACACTTCTTAGCTAAAAATTTACAGAAAAATTGCCATGAATTTTTCAGTGAAATCTGGCTCTGCTTGCTTGACCAAAAAATATCAGTGTCAGCTCTTCAATTCTCCTTGGAAATGCTACTTGTTTTGTTCTAGTGCTGGAAAGGAATTAGCTATGTGTAAAGGCAGCTGATCCAGGTTTAAAAATACGTCCAGTCTGAGCTGGTCTTTTCAAAGTCTCTGCGAGGCCTCGGTTTCCACTTTGGTAGAAGAGGAATGGAGATAACAGCCCAGAGCAGGAGAAGAAAGCCTCAAATGAGCTGCAGAACAGAGCAGCTGTGGCTGCCCCTGGAGCCCTGGCAGTGCCCAAGGCCAGGCTGGACAGGGCTCGGAGCAGCCTGGGATGGTGCAAAGTGTCCCTGCCCATGGCAGGGGTGGCACTGTTTTTCTGCTTTTTAATTATCAGCAAGCAAGTCATGTTTTCAAAGAGGAAATTTTTAGCATAGACCACAGCATGGTTATCTGCTTTCTTGTCAAAACATCAAACTTCTCCAAATAAAAGGCTTTCACCCAAATTTGGGTCATGACCCAACCTTGCCTCCATGATCTCTTCAGCTGATGCCTGTGAATATTTGTTGTCTGAACTGTGATGCACCTCAACAGCCAGAACTGTAGTGATTGTTCTCCTTTTCCTTCAAATGTATGCATATCAAGCTCTCTACTCCATGTTAAAATTTCCATGAAAATGAGAATTTTAATTGGACACCTGAGTTCTAGTTTTTCTGAGAGGCAGCTTGCTGGAATTGTCATTATCCTTTGCTTTTCTCTGACCTTTGAGAATGGAAGAGGGAGGCTGGAGGCACACAGCCAACATACTCTGATCTCCTTTTAAAATTTTGAACATTTGCAAAATTCCTTTTTTCTATTGTGGGCCCTCTGCTTTAATGGCAAGACCTCCTTTCAATTTTTTTTTTTTTTTTAATAATTTTTAATGCTTTTTTAAATGAAAGACATACAAAGGAGGAGAAATGGTCTTGCTGAGATTCAGATCATTATAATCTCCATAGCATTGTGAGGAAGGATTTTCTGATCTAACCACATCTTGTTCATCACATATTCCACATGGAAGATGTTATGAAGTCAGTGCGTGGAAGCTTTTTTTTTTATCATTGCTCCCAAATCCCTATTGTTTGTACACAGCAAATATCAGACCTCGGAAATTATCCTGGGTGAGAGAGGGGAAAGAGATCCTGCTAAGGGAAATGGCAATGATGATTTTTTATCTATCCAGTAAAAAGAAGAAGCCACTTTTATTGACTGGCTGGGCTGAGCTATCAAAGCACGGTCTTTCTTTACATCACAAATCTCCTAATCCTTAATTGCAAATTGTCTGAACTAGGTGGATGTGGGAGGGGAGATGAGGGGAAATATCCAAGAAAGCCTCTCCCTGCCCTTATCTGCTGCTGCTCGTGTAGCTGCAAATCTGCAAATGAGATGTCAAACCCTGCCTGTGAATTGGGCAGTCACTGCTAGGATTTATGCCCTTCATGTAAAATGTGCGTGATTCAAGATAGTTCATTTGGTGAAATGCACTCAAACTGAGGCTTCTGATGGCTTTTTGGGGTCCTTTTCTGCGAAGATAAATGAGGAGCTGTGATCCATCAGCATAATGAATTGCTGTGCTGTGTCTGGGCTTCGTGCATTAATTCATTCTCTGGTGAAACGCTCTTGTAATTCCCGCTTGGCCAGAGCTGTGAAATGACCTGAACAGATGATCTAAGCCATGGGCTTTCGAGCTGGGACTTTGTCAGTGCTAATTCCCAAATGGCCAAAGGTCACTGGTCACAGAAATTGCTTGCTTTGCTGGAATCTGCTATTAGAGGATGGGTTAATTTGCCCTTTTCCGTGTGTTTTTCAACTTGTGAGTGTTCCAGACCATAGGCCTGAGGGCACAGGAGCTTTTGAGGGAAAGAAGCTCTTTCAAGGTTGTTTGATTTGAGGCTGGGCACTGAAGCATTGGATGCTGCACGTTGGATGTGACCAGTGATTCTGAGCTGAGTCCCCATGAATGGATGTGTCCAATCATGTTGGCTTGATGGGATAAATGCAGGAGAATCCAGTCATTCCATTAAATATCCATGTGTTTTTTCTTTATTGTTCCTGAAGGTGTCCCCCCTCATTAGAGGGGGTTGGACTAGATGACCTTTAAAGGTCCCTTTCAACCCAAACTATTCTGATTCTGTGACTCTATTCTTTTTCCCCTTGATGCTTGGAAATGAAAGCAAAACCAGGCTGTGTTCAGGGTTTTACACATCACTTAAACATCCTTTAAAATTCACCCGTGAGCCCTTCATTTTGCAGGGAGGCTGAGGTGGATGATTGTCCAGGGAAGCTGTTTGGGATGCTCACAGATCCATGTGTCAGCTGAGCCAGGCAGGAACTGCATTTGCTGTGCGTGGTGCTGTCAGACCAGACTGGTTTGAACTGGGAATTCCTTATTTTGGCCTTCGTGAAGGAGCAGGACCTCTGTTGGGCTGGTCAGGATGCTGTGGGGAAGCAGAGAGGTGTTCCAGCCTCGGGGACTGGGATTAACCTGCCAGGAGCTTGTTTGCCATTGACTTCCACACCCTCAGACAGCTCCTAGGAAGGTTGGGATGAACCTGCTTGTTCTCTGTCCAAGAGGTTCCCTATTTCAGCAGTGCTGGTTTGAAGGATGGGAAATCCCAAGCCCTTGAAACCCTAGGAAAGCCACAGTGTTGGAGCCTATTCCTGTGGCAGAGCCTAAATATTGTCAGGGTGAGGATGTTTGACTAAAGCTGAATTTCTGGCTGAGTCCTGATGTAGGCAGAACGCCTGTGGGGAAGAGTCTGCAAAACCCATTGACTGTGGGGCCTGGGTTGGGATTATGGGCTCAGACTGGGTGATTAATGTGCCCTGGGATTTATAAAGCTTTAGAGGTGTCAAAGGTTTTTACTGCAGAGCAGCTGCAAAATGTGGGTTTGGGCTCTCCACAGCCAGCACTGAACTGAACTGATTCGGGAGAAAGGGGGGAGAAGAGAGGGGAAAGAGGGATTTTTGGGCCATGGTCCCTTAGAGCCAGTCCTGTGTTTCGCTGGCAGGTCTGCCCCTGGGTTTTACGGGGATTTCTTGCCCCTGGAGCCCTGGGTACAGCAGTGCTCCTCTGGTCCAAGGACAGTGGTGCAGCCACTCCTGTAAAATCTTGACTGCTTTGAAGGATGCCAAATCAACTCCTGGTTTAACCCATGTGGGAAAACCTCTCCAGGCTCTCCCTGTGAGTTCCCTCTACTGGTTTTGACTGGGATGCAGTTCATTTTCCACACAGCAGCTGCTATGGTGCTAAATTTTGGGTTTGTGATCAAAACAGTGCTACAGCTATTGTGGAACATCATTTACACAGCATCAAGGTACAATATTTTCTGAATCCCCTCTGAAAAGGGGAAGAAATAGGTGGTTTTTCTGCTTGTTTTCCTAAACAAATGTTTTCCCTCCTGACTGTGTAGTTGTTGTTAGACTTTTAAAATTTAATCGGAGAACTCCTTTTTCTAAAGAGGCAATGGGAACCTGTGATCCTTTTAATCTAAGGTTAATTCATTGTGTCTCTCTTTACACAGATATTTACTCCTTTTCCATGAGTGTGAATTTGAGGAGAGAAAATGATAAAAATGAAATGGCATTAGCATCATGGAAGTTTGACTTGGGGGAATCTTGATGCCAGAAGTTCTCTCCCCGATCTTGACAGAACAGTGAAAAACTGTGGCCCTTTTCCAGAGGTGACTGGATTTTGTCACCCGGAGGGAAATGAGGGTGCCCTTGCTGCCCTTCAGTTGGACTCCAGTGACTTCCTTTACATTTGGGGTGGAATTTGCCAGGCTCTGCTTTACCAACTCTGCCTTTCTGGCCTCTCTCATGAATTCCCAGGTGTCCTGGAAGAGTTCCAAGGACAGTTGGGCTGTGACAGAGTGGAAAATGTTGGAGAGCAACTTTGCAGGGAGTCCTTTCTGGGTGGCTGGATGCACTGGGAGAGTGCAGGGGCCAATAGAAAAGGCTTTTCTTTCCCTATCCAAGTAGAAGGTATTTTTTCCTGTCTCTCATAAAAGCAGACTTCGTGGAAGTGCCTCGGGGATGCTTTTGGTTGTAAAATGATAGTGAAAACTAACTAGATAAGAAGGAAACCAAAAACTAACTAGATAAGAAGGAAACCTGGCCTCACTGGGAGTAAATGAATGAAATGGAGGGAATAGGAAGGAGCAGGATTAGCTTGCGGTGATGATCCTTGGGAAGGTGTGCAGAGAAGAGGTGGAAGTTGGGGAAGGAACAGTCTGAGAGTAGATCATAGAATGGTTTGGATTGGAAAGGGCCTTAAAGACCACCTAATTCCACCTCCCACTATCCCAGGCTGCTCCAAGCCCTGTCCAGCCTGGCCTTGGACACTGCCAGGGATCCAGGGGCAGCCACAGCTGCTCTGGGCACCTGTGCCAGGGCCTGCCCACCCTCACAGAGAACAATTCCTTCCCAAAATCCCATCTAACCCAGCCCTCTTTCAGTTTAAAGCCATTCCCCCTTGTCCTGGCATTCCAGGCCCTTGTGAAATGTCCCTCTGAAATGATGGTCAGCAGGGAAGAACTTGAAAATACATGGTGGTGTGGCTTTCCTGGCACTCATCACAAGAGATTTCAGTCATCTGCCAGTCTGTTGTTTTGGAGAGGACTCGGCTGCCTGTGGGGTCTGGGTGGGGATCCAAAGTGCTTGGGTTCCAGGAATGCTTGTGGTTTTGTGAATTGGGAACCTCTGTGCTGCTGACATACCTCATTAACAAAATTGATTAGCAAAGCTGGAAAATGTAATGACTCTTCTTTGTTGGCTGGGAAGCTGATTTGTGATTTTTTTAATCTGTATTTACTGTCTTACAGGTTCCTCTGGGAAAGGGAACTTGGATTTAGGGGTGTTTGGTTGCAGATTTTAAGCTTTTTCTCCAGGTTGTTTCCCAGAGAGCTATGGCCAAGCTCCAAAGTGGGACTTCAAGAGTGTAACAGCAGCTGGAAATGTGTTTGTCTGTGGCTGGAGGCTTTAATTGTTTTTTGGTTGTTACTCTTTGTAGCTCATCTCAACCTTGAAAATTATTATGATTTTTTTTTGGCCTTTGTGCCATGTCTGCAGTGACTTGTTAAAGAGAGAAGCTGATGAACTGGACTGGACCCATCATTTCCACTTGGTGTGCAGTTCTGAGCCTTTATTTGGCAGATGCTTATTTGCAGATGATGTCAGCAAGCACTTGAGAGTCAATTGACTTCAGTGAAGTCAAACGAGGCCCTTTTCTAGGGAGAATTATGGCACAAAAAATGACACAACTGAGGCTTTGTTTGAAGTCTGCACTTGCAGCCTCTGACTCTTAGAAACTGAATCAGCTTCCTTGTGAGCTCTCCTGGAGCTGGCTGTAAAGTCAAGGTTGACTTTTGGGTGACGAAAAGCAGCGCCAGTTGCCAACAAGTAAAGTTTGGGTGGTGGTTCAGGTCACGCTGGGTGTGCCAGAGATTGGCCTCGGCCCGAGGGGAGCAGCTCTTGCCTCCCTGCCCGTCAGTGTCTGGGGCTGCTGGGCAGGCACCAGGCTGGGACAGCTCTGGTGTGAGGCCGATGTGAACAGCAGAAATCTGGTGGCTTTACATCCTCTTTATGCAGAAGTGTCCTTGCTGGGCTAAAATTCCCAACCGTTTCAATAGGATCAGATCAGCTGGATGCTTACCAGAGGGGGAGGTGAGAGACCCTGCTCCCTTGATGGGAACCAACCCTTCCCTTGATGGGAATCACAGGATGGTCTGGAGGGAAGGGGCCCTTAAAGATGATGCAGTTCCAACTCCAACACCTCCCACTGTCCCAGGCTGCTCCAAGCCCTGTCCAGCCTGGCCTTGGACACTGCCAGGGATCCAGGGGCAGCCACAGCTGCTCTGGGCACCTGTGCCAGGGTCTGCCCACCCTCACAGGGAACAATTCCTTCCCCATATCCCATCTGATGATGCTTGGGGGAAGAGATGGACATTTTTGGTGTTGATGATGTGTCGGCTCTTCTGCTCCCCCAGATTGCTTCTGTCACCACAAAGCTCTTTCGTTCTTGCTCACTGCTGTCCCTTCATGTTTGACATTTTTCGGCAGAGCTGCTCTGGCCTTTCTGCTGAAACACCTCCTGGTTCCTGTAACCGAGAACTCGCTGGGGTGCCTTACTGGAGGCTTTGCTTACCACGCCTGGTTTGTCACCACTCAAACCACCCCACATCCTGAGCAAACCACCCCTCTGTCACTGTGCCTCCTAGTCTGGGTGTTTTCCTTCCCCAAAATGCTCAAGAGCCTCAAGCTGGATCAGGAGTGGGGGTGTCGCTTTTAACTGAGCAATATCTGGAAAGGATCTCTCATTTCACTGCTTTTTTTTTTTTTTCCCCCTTGAGGTTGATGCAGAATTACTCTGTGTGGGTTTGCAGGATCTGGTAGCTGTGTGCTCAAGTCTGACCAAAGTGTTTTGCTGCTGTTGTCTGCAGCCATCAAGGTTTCCTGCTTCTCCAGCCACAAGTGAGGGATAAAGAGCACGAGGCAAAGCGGGACCTGCTTCAATGCTGCTGTAGGATGGGCCCGTGTCTGTCATGTGCTGGGCTTGAAATATCCAAGTTCTTGTGTGATGAGCCAGCTCCAGCATTTCAATTACTCCCATGATGGCTGATTGTTTATTTTCTTTCCCCAGCACTTCACCCTTGAGATTTTAAAATTAGAAATAAATAAATAAGCCAAGCTTCTGCCTGCTCTCCAGAGGGATGCTGGCTTTGGACATTCAGCTGCTGCTGGGGTTTGTGGCTTCATTTGGTTCCCTGCTGGCAGTGCACTGAACCCATTTAAATCTCTTTTGGGGAAAAATAGGTAAATCCCTTCCATATGTCAAGCTTTAGAAAAATACATGGTTTCTTTGACTTGCACAAAGCATCCTCTTGTCTGGCAGATACAGGAACAAGTGCACCCTTGTTTCTGGGAAGCCAAGCCCTAACCTCATGCTGGTAAATCTGACATGTCCACTGTTTCAGACAGTCTCTGTTCACGTCAGCTGGGCCTGTGGAGGCTGGGAAAGACCCCGATTTTATCAATTTTCTCCTTGAAAGAGAGGCACTTCAGTTTTTCCCTGCTCTAATTCTCTCTTTATTCTAGGCCTTCAGGTCACTGGGTTGCCACCGAAGCTGGGGCAGAAAGCCTTTGGCACATTAGCCCATTCAATGGCTTTTGTTACCAGATGCGTCTTTGCCCTCTGGACCATCCTGTGGGATAAATAAGTCTGTGTTTGGATGGGGCAGCACTTTGTGGAGCAGAGCATGAGCACTCGGGATTTGCCAGCTGGGTCAGCCTCGGGGTCGCCTGCCCCACATCCTGTCTGTGCCTGGGCACGGTGACGGCGTTGGGAGGAGCAGGACATCAGCCTGCTGTGCTCTGGCCTCGATTCTTCCCCTCCTTCCTTGGGGCAGGCAAGGGTCCAGTAAAGATTGGATATTGGGAAGGAATTGTGCCCTGTGAGGGTGCCCAGAGCAGCTGTGGCTGCCCCTGGATCCCTGGCAGTGTCCAAGGCCAGGCTGGACAGGGCTTGGAGCACCTTGGGACAGTGGGAGGTGTCCCTGCCCATGGCATGGGGTGGCACTGGATGAGCTTTAAGGTCTCTTCCAACCCAAACCACTCTGGGATTCTGTGAAAGAGGACTGTGAAAAACCTAACATACAACATAGGGAAGAGGAAGGGAGGATGAAGGGCAAGGAAATAAAACAGTCCAGTAGTTGGATCCAGTCTGATCCAGTACTTGTCTGCTCTTCTTGATTTTAATTATCTGATGTCCATCAACTTGAGTGAGTGGAGAAACCTTTCCAGTTTAATAGATAACATTTGACAGGTATCTTAACTGGGAAAAAAAGATGTTTTCTAGTGAGAATGGTTTGAGTGGACACATGGACTTCTTAGAGTGATAAAACGGCATTGCAGTTATTTCTGAGTACATTCCCTCTGAGAAATGGAGAACTGGAGTTGATCCCAGGATCTTCCTTCCATATATTGTATTTTCACATACCTTTGCATTTGGGATATTGTTCAGCTGCTCTGAGCCTTTCCTATACTGTAGGACTCAGGTAGAGCTTACCTGCTTGGGAGCAGAAACTAATTCAGAATCATCCCCTTTTGGCTGTATTTTTGCTGGATTTCTGCTGTTGTTGCTTAAAGATGTTTTTGGTTAGGGGTTGTTTTTGTTTGTTTTGTGATGAACTTGCCCCACGTGGTTGAGATTTTAGTTCTGGTAGCTGAATAGTTCCCTGAGAGCAGAAACACATTTAGGAGAGACATGAGCAGTGTCTGCCAGCCTGGGTCATCTTTGTAATGCTTGGCATGGAAAACAGCCCAGGGCACCATTTATCCTCCACCAAACATGTGAGGTGTGGAACTTGGCTCCTCTGAAAGCAAAAATTCCTTCAAAAGTCACAGGGTTATTCCTCTTCTGATTAATCTCTGTTGCTGGGTCTGAAATACAGCTCTAAGTCTCTTTTTAAAACTTCTAGCCGACCTGGGAAATTGTGATTATTTTTCCCTTCCCATTTTCCCTCCCTGTGAATATCTCCCTACTCTGTATTTCACTGGATGTTCTTTCTGGGTTTTCTGTCATCGTCTCTAGTACTGCTTCCTCACCAGGAGCCTGTCACTGTTTCCATAATAAACCACAATATTTATAAATCTGTGAAAGGTTTGGGTTTTTCGGTTGGTTTTTTTGGGTTTTTTTTGTTTGCATATGTAGGAGCCTTCAAGCAGAGATCTGTGAAGAATTTTATATATTTAGTTGTTTAAGTTAGAACTTTATATTATTCTTACTTCAGCATAAGTAATAAATTTGCTTTTTCTACTTTCTTTGAGTTGGACAGTTTATGATTGTGGAATGTGGGAATTATTTTGAAAGAAAAGTGAAGTTACGGTTAATTCTCACCAGCAGCTGTTGAAAACTGGGGTTGCCACTGCTTCAAACTTTATTACTGCATTAGGATTTAGGGATGGGGCCAGTCTGCCCTCTACAAATATATTTAAACCAAAGAGGAGGTGGCTTGGTGTATTGTGTAAGAGGAAACTGAGAAAATCAAATAAAAATAATGCCTCTGCCCACGGGCAGCTAAAACATTTAAAGCAACCTCTGCTTTTATTTTGGCATCTTTAGTACCACTTTCATTGGGATGAGCCCAGAGGGCTGAACAGAGGAATAGCCGGAAAATTAATTTCTTTAGGATTGAAGACCAATTCTGCTCAGAGTTGTCTTTTGAATAGTCACTCAGTGCAGCTGGAGTGAGGCTCTTGTTATGCTTAAGGGTTTTAATTGTCTTCAGTGGGAATAGCTAATGAATAGATTGATGTGAGTGTGGTATTTGCTTTCACAAGTTTTAGATTTGCAACAGTTCTTAATTACAAAATAATACCTCAAGGGGCTTCAAGAGAGCTGGAGAGGGACTTGGGACAAGGGCCTGGAGTGCCAGGACACAGGGAATGGCTTCCCATTGCCAGAGGGCAGGGTTAGATGGGATATTGGGAAAGAATTCCTGGCTGTGAGGGTGGGGAGGCTCTTGCACAGGGTGCCCTGATAGAAATTAGGTTGGTAATTCTGTAAGTAACTGCTATTAGGAGCCCATCAGTCACCAGTAAAAAGGTCAGCCCTGCTCAGGGGCCACCTGGAGTATTATCCAGAGCCTGGATTTGAAGGCAGACCAGCTAAAGCTGCAGAGAACAGCCTGCAGCCCCCCAGATGAGCTGTGACTCCTGGTGGCATCCATGCCAGTGCCACTCTCCTCGCCTCCAAACCAGTGGGCAGCCGTCGGGCAGCCCCAGGTTCCAGGGAGAGGGATGATCCCAGGGATTCAGAATTCATCAGTGGTGATGATCAGCAAGGTGTCTTTCATCTCCACCCATTCTGTGGTTCTGTGACATGGTAATCCCAAGGTGTTTTCCTTTCCCTCCACACTTTTCCCTTGCTGTCATTCTCCCTCTCAGCTCCTTTCCTGCTGATTGGATGTAAGGTCCTGTTCCAGCCTCAGACCTGCTGACAGAGCAGCCCAAGCTGACCTGAGCTGGGGGGAACTGGCAGGAGAGGGAGCTGGGAGCTGTTTTCTGGCCCTGGCACTGCTGTACAGCTTTGCAGAAGCCCCTTCCTAACTGGGGGATGTGCAGCCAGGGCTCTGGGTCTCATCTCCAGCTAGAACGGAGCTGGCCCAGTGGGGTCAGAGGAGCTAATGAGGGCTGTTTCCCTTGGGATTCTGTACCATCACTCTGTCCTTGCAGATAAATGTGTTCTGGGAAAAGGGGGCTGTAATTCTGCAGGGTGTCATGCCAGCCTGGGTGCCTCTTCTGAGCAGCATAATTCAGGCAGCAAAGCTGTCACAGTGCTTTGCCTTTCCTCTCCCCACTTCTGGAATGTGGGCAGAGCTGGTGCAGTGGATTTGTTGTGATTTCAACCCCCAAGTGCTGATTTGGGTGTAGGATAATTCTCTTAAATTCAACAACCTACATGCTGAACTGTCACCACTACTTGGGTGATGTAAAACCAAACGTTTGCATTTGGTGATTCCTTTCAACCCAAATTCCTTATTCAGTTTTCTGGGTGGTTGCTGCTGTGTGCTGCTTTTTGCAATACTTGGTATTCCTCTGGGCTTTTTTTTTTTTTTTAATTGTAGTAAAACCCCTGAATGATGGATATGATAAGATGAATTAAACATAGCTTGGGGTCTGGCTCTTACCTCACCAATCTTTGGCTTTAAAGGTGTCCATTTCATGTTTCTTCATCATGTCAATGAAGTGGAATTTGACACTTTTAGTCCCCTTCCAGTGCCTGAAGGAGCTCCAAAAGAGCTGGGGAGGAACCTGGGACAAGGGATGGAGGGACAGGGGAAGAGGGAATGGCTTCCCACTGCCAGAGGACAGGGTTAGGTGGGATACTGAGAAGGAATTCCTGGCTGTGAGGGTGGGGAGGCCCTGGCACAGAGTGCCAGAGAAGCTGTGGCTGCCCCTGGATCCCAGAGAGTCCAAGGTGAGGCTAGACAGGCTCTGAGCAACCTGGGATAATGGAAGGTGTCCCTGCTCATTGCTGGATGGACTGGACGAGCTTTAACCTTAAGGTCCCCTAGAAGTCAAACTATTGTGTGAGTCCATGTTTCTCTCTCCTTCTAGAAAATGTTCCAAAATTCAGGAAAACACTGTTTTCTGCTCTGGGAAACAAGGCTTTCCTGGGCTGAATTTATTCCTTAAAATCAGGTCTGTGTGAGAGCATTAAAACAGCTGCAGCTGGGGAAAAGTGATGGAGAAGTGGCCCAGGCTACACAGACCTGTCAGGATGTTTCAAGGTATTAAATCAACTGACAACTGCTGCTAAACAGTTCTATTTTGCAACAGGGTTAAAGTTGAGCGGTTCTTTGCCCTCTCTGTCGGGGTGTGATTCATGAGTTAATACACTGCCTGTGCTCCCAAATTGTTTCCCTTATCAATTCCCACTTGTTCTGCAGCCTGTCATTTATGGAAGCTGGCCACAGCGGCATCCCGAGGGAGCACATTGCCTCCGAGCTGCCAGCGGTGATGGATGGGCTCCCCGCGAGTCAGGTGCTGCCTGGAAATGCTCCTGCCACTCCCTGCCAAAGGATGCTGGGCAAGCACATCAAACCTGATGGATGGGGCAGTCTGTCACTGCAGGGGATGGGCTTCGCAGCAGCGTGTGGCCTTTGCTTTTCCGGGCCCTTTAAGGCTCGTTCCTCTACTCTTTATTGTGTTTTATTCACAAGTCTTGTGCCCCTTCTAATTATTGGGGGCTTGTAAAGCACTTACAGGGCAGCTTTGGAGATCAAGACTTGCCTTCCTCTCCTCCCTTCTGACTTATCTCCAAATGGGAATAGACATTTTACCCTTTAGATGCTGTTCTTACCTGTGCTTTGTAAATGGATCCCAGCACCAACCTGGTATCACACCCCAGGGAGAACTGGGGAAGCACCTGCTGGCGTTGCCACATTAACTGGTTTTATGAGCACTAAAACAGCTTTATGAGAAGCCAGCACTCAGCTTCTTATTAGTCCAGTGCCTCTGTGGCTTGAAAACAAATTAAATTTCAGATTTTCAACACTTGCGACCAACGTTTAAAGCTATTAGAGAGGTAAAAGAAGCTGGAATGGCTCTAAAGCCTCCATTATAATTTCACCATTGATTGAAGGGTTTTTCAGAGGTGGCAGTAAGGATTTTTTAAAGCAACTTCTGGGCTTGCCTTCTTAAGAAGCCTGCAGTGAAGTTGGGGGTGGTGAATGGTCCCCGGAGAAAGTTCTCCCAGCCCTGGTGCTGAAATGCTCTGTGGGGGCGGCCATGGGTGAGGCGACGATGCCTCTGAAGCCTCCAGGGTGTTTGAGGTCGGAGAAAGCAACAGGGGGAAAAGAAACTTTGCAGTTTCTCCATTTTTGCATTGATTCCACCAGCATGGGCTTGTTCAACAGCTAATCTTGCCCTGAGTGAACTTTTCTCTTCCTTTTTTCCCTCCATTTCTTGGCAGTAAAATGATTCATGTCACTTTGTGGGTTTTATTTAATTAGCGCACACCTCTTTCCCTTCCTTTTTAACCTGTTCTGGTTTTCTTCCTCTCTCTGTGATCTCCTTTTTTTATTTGCTTGAAAGGAGAGAAATGGCCAAAATCTCTTTCCTAAGAGCTGCAGTAACACCAGACTGCTCAAAGGCAACCCCTTTAAACTCAGATATCTCATTTGCACCAGAGCTGAAGACAAGGAGTTCTTGTCCTCTTGTTCCTGATGATGCTGATTTAAAGACAACACCAGACTAAGAGGTTTTGGGGTTTTTTTTTGTATTTTACCCTGTTTTGAGATCTGTAAGGAAAAGATCTGGGTGACATTCATGGTGCTTCTCATAAACAAGCAGAGTGTGTTCATTCTGCTTTTTGTGCTTTTCTATTTTTTTTTTTTTTTCTATTTTACTTTTTCAGGACTGACTTGCTCAGAGGCTGTTAGGTGCTAAAAATGGGTGGGAACTCCTGGTGGAGAACAGAAAATTAAAATTTCAGATGTCATTGTTTCCTCTGGATGTGTTTGTGTCCTTGTTGGAGCAAGTTAAAGTTTCAGGATGCTTTCAAAATCAGGAGATGCATAACATGCCACCCAGTTCCCTCTGGAAAGTAATTTCCTAGGTGAAAAATTGATATTTTCTAAAGGATGGGAACCTTGGTGCCTTTGTAATGGAGGGGTTGATCTTGGGAGGCTCCACCTTCTACAAACACTGCAAAATGTGACCAGGCATGGATTAGTAAGGGGAGAAAAAGTAAATATGTGGACCTACTTCGGGGGAAAATCATTATGCACTGCCCAGTTTTTGAACTCTTGCCTTGCTTGTGGGGTCAGAATGAAGTGCTTTTTGCACTGGTGGAAAAGAGACTTTGAGCTTAATAATTCATGTATGGACATCTTGAGCTTTGTTTAAACACTTTTGTCTGTCATCACAGCGCTGGCTTGAAATAGGATTAGGGTTTGTTTTCCTTGGCTTCCCGAAATTTTGCTTAAGGAGGACCTTAGCTCTGTTATTAAGCCATGTTTACTATGTAGGGACACTGACACTGGTGAGGGAAGCTTGTGAAATAAATCACGTTCTCGTCGTGTGTTTGGCCACTGCTTTTTATGTGTTAGAACTTTCTGTAGTGGATTCGCTCTCGTATAATTTGGTGGGAGGAGGGTGATTTAAATATGAATCAAATTATTTCTAGCAGTAGGAAAGGAGTCCTCTGTAGCTGTGTGCTGTCACTGCTGCCTGCAAAATTGCAGTTATTTATCCTCCTTAGGGTCCTGTTGCAGTCAAATTCCAGATGTCAGAGTTGCTGGGGTTTAAAAATGATTTTAATTTTCTCAGAGGTCTGGAGAGGGTGTCAGGATTGATTTGCTGTCTGTGAATAGAGGCTTTGGGTTTGTGGGCTCTCAGCATGAAAGACAAACTCAGGGTCACTGTTTGTCTCTTCATGGGCTTTGTGAATATTGAAAACCAATTTACCCGGACCAGTCTTCTCCTGGAAATGCTGCTTGTCCTGTAGGGACAATGAGAAGGCTCGTGGGGCAAATAGAATGGGTTGGGTTATCCTGATGCAATTGCTTTTGTCTGTAACAAGTACAGGACCCTGTGATAGCCTCAATGTGAGCAGGAAATATTTTTAATTGTTTTCAGGGCTCACAAAGAGTATTGCACCTTTTATAGGCAGAGAAATGGCTTTGGACCCCTGAAAAAAATCAGGATTTAGCCTCTTGTTTCCTTATTTATCAACTGCAGGATAGGAGTAAAAATAAAATGCGGAGATGTTGTGTGAAGTTGTTGATTGTTACGATTCCTCTGGAAAAGCTTTCTGGTAGTGATTTTTCGGGAAAATCCCAGGGTTTTAGTGGCAGGTTGATTCTCCCTGCCCTCACTCTGTGTCCAGGGATGTTCCAGTTGTTTCCAAGATGCTCCTATTACATATTGGCTGCTCCTTGAGCCCTGGTACAGATCTGTTGATTCCTGTGGCCTCCCTGTGGCTTTCCCTCTGCACCATCTGATGATGGTTTGTTCATCTTTGGGAAAGGCTGAGGTGGGGTTTTTTTTAATGTGTTACACTAAAAAGAAAACATGGAAGAGCGCAACACTGGGCTGAAAGAGCAGCTAGCCAAGGTGGTGGAGATTGGATCACCCAAATTCCTCGCAGGGCTTGGAAAAGGTGGAGAGCTGGCTGAGTTACGGACTAAACAGCTCCTAAATGTCCTCAGTGTCCAAACACTGCTGTGTGTCCTCAGGAGACAAAGGCAGCTGTGCCATCTCCAAAGGATGAGTGCAGATTTTGCTGTCTGGGCTCCAGTGAAGCTTCCTCCAGCATTTCCAGGAGAAGCTGGCTGCTCGTGGCTGGTTTGGCTGGGCACAGGGAGCAGCGGTGCCTCCAGGGCTCGAGATTGCCTCCAGCCCTGTGCAGTGTCTCTGTGCGTGCGTGATGGGGATGAGGGGATCCAGGGCTCCGTCAGAGCGCACACCTAGGCTGGCTGGGAATGCTGGGGGCAGGAAGGCTCTGTAGGACATTCTGGATCCATGGATTGAGGCCAGTGAGATGAGGTTCAACAAGTCCAAGTGCTCCGGGACTGGGCACGAGGGGCTGGAGAGCTGCAAGATCTGGGGGTGCCAGTCCTGGTGTTCTCAGCCAGGAGAGAAAGATAATTTGGTTAAAAAGATGCTGTTGGAGGGAAGATTCACAAGCTCCAGGATTCTTGTGTAAAATTAAAGCACAGCCTCACCGTAATGAAGAATAAAAGAAGGGAGGTGCAATGTGTCACTATTTATGGCATGATGGTAATTCTGCTTCCACAGCAGATCTTCAATTTCTACCCTGCTCAAGTTGTTGACTCTAATTTATAACCCAATAAACCTATAGATTGTTGCTCAAGGCAGGGCAGGGATATTACATCAGGCCAGACCTGATAATTTAGGAGCAGTTTATTAAGCTCAGTAGCATCCAAGGTGCAATTGCTTTTCTGGGCTGGTTTATCCCAATTGGCACCTCCTGGTTTGTTCCCAGGGTGCTGCTGTGTCCTGAATCCATGGCTACAACCCAGGAATAGCTTGGCTGATGGCTCTGGGTGGGGGAGTTGAGCTGTCCAGTGGTGACAGGACTTGTTTTCCAGCACCTGTGCCCCACATGGCAGGGCTTTGGGGCTGGATTTTCCAGCCCAAACCTTTCTGTGATTCTGTGTGAGCCCTGCTGATTTCGAGTCTGTAACCCCTGTTTGTTGAGTTTTGGTATGTGGGGTTCTTAGGTTTCTGTCTGGGTGGCTTGTTTGTTTGTTTGTTTGTTTGTGGGCTGGTTTGGTTGTTTTTAGAAGCATCTTTTGTGTGCCACAGGCCCTAGCTTTGCAAAGGTGCTTTTGATAAGGATTATTTGCTTTTTTAAAATACCTGCCAGCAGAAAACAGGGTTCAGCCTTCTCTGAGCTCCTGTTTGATTCTGTCAGATTAATTTGATATTCTTGCCCAACCCCAGGGAGCTGCCAGGTCTGTCTGGTGGTTTCCCACATCCATCAGCTGTGTGACCTGGGAGCACTGCGTTAGTAACTCAGTTTTGCACTCAGCATGGAGCACATCAAGAAGAAAAAGACTTGACCACAGAAATAAATCTACCAGTTCCTCTGAAGTCCAGATTTTCTTCTGGAGACCTTCTAATGCAGGTGGTGTGCAAGGAGAAAGCATCAGGCTGTCTGATGGGCAGAGCCCAAACTTCTGGATAAGAGTCTTCAGACAAACCCCCCAGAGAGCCACAAGGTTCCCCTGAGCCTCCTTTTCTCAGGCTGAGCCCTTTCCCAGCTCCCTCAGCTGCTCCTGGGGCTCAGCCCCTGCCCAGCTCTGTTCCCTTCCCTGGACGTGCTCCAAAATGTGATTTTTTTTTATGGATCATATAAGGGACTTCAAGCTCGATGTGCTCCTTTAGATGGTGCAGATCTGTTCTGTTGCAGACTTGGCCAGACTGGAAGGTTTTGTGCCTGCCTCTGGCAGTGCTTCTCCTGCTAGGGATGCCAACATCCATATGCACTTCTCCATGTGGCTTCCTAATTTGAGGTTGGGGGGGGAGGGGTCATATCCCACCTTTTTCCTGCCTCCTGTGAGCTGTAAATCTGTATGGGCTGTGGTCACAGCCTGCTTCCAGGCTGCTGCCAGGAGATTTATTGACACGACTTTTATTTATTTTTTTTTTCTTTTTTTCCCACTCTGGCATAGTGCAGTCGTTACTTTAGACAGGACTTTTTGGAGGGGTGGGCCTAGGCGGGAGAAGATCAGTTCTGACGTCGTCTCCGTGATGGATGGACAATTGGTAGGAAAGCTTTGCTCATCAGAGATACGCGTGGTGGAAAAAAAGAGTTTCTGATGTCAGACCTCCCTGTGTTTGTCCTCTCTCCATCCTTTGTGTTGCTCCCAGAGCTGCTGGCCACAGCCAGGAGATGCTCTGGGAAATGCCCCCGGTGATGAGACAGGTAATGGAAAAATCAGCCCTGTTTGGGTATTAAATGCAACAAGAAAATGTAAAAGATCACATCCCTCGGGGAGTCTGCTCCTGTTTGGCTTTAGAGCTGTTGCTTTTCCCTTTGTCCTGTTTTTTCTAAAAGCTGTGGCCTGTTTGGTGCTGGAGTAAATCCAAGGTGAGGTTCCTCTGGAGCTTGTGGGCTGAAGCAGCAGATGCACCTCCTACTCTGAGCTTCCTGGGCTGCCTTCGGAGAGGAAGGAACAGAGAGTCCTCATGGATCTCTGTGAAATACTCCTGATATTCTCTCAGCAGATCTGGACCAGTAATAACCAGACTGCTGAGGAGTCTATAAAAAAATCGGAAATACGGCTTAGCACATGCTATATTTAGAGATTCCATTGGTTCCACTGAAACGGGAGCTGTGGTGCCATGGATAATTCCAATATTTCCTGTGACAAAGGACTGGATTTTTTGGTGTGTCCTGCAGGCATAGTTGACACCTTTGTGGTTTGGCAGTGGGTTTGTAAATCAGTTTTTACTTTTCCTGTGCTTTGTGTAGGCAATGCTGGCTGTATTTTCACTTTGAAAAATAAGCAGGCTGTAAACAGGTGTCTTATACCAAATGTGCCTCGATATATTTAGTCGTAATTAACAACCATGGCTGCTTTAGCTATTGATTGAAAAATCAAGCGTTTTTCTCACCAGCTGCTTCTCACTGAAGCAACTTGGATGCTCTGAGATGCACTGAAGAATCCCAGCCCAGCCAAAGGCAGAGCAATGTTCAAGGCCGTTCCTCCCCAAAATTCCCTTTCTCAATGGTACAAATTTCTGCTTAAGGATTGTGATGACAAAGCTCACAGAGGTGACAGATGACTTTGCAGTGACTCTGCAGATGACTTTCCTGCCGTGGGTTTTGCTGCACAAGCACTTTTACCCTTGCAGGAAGAAGGAGAGAAATGGGCTGGAAAGGTTTCTTTGCAGGGGAGGTAGAAATTAAATGATTGTGAAATTCAATTTTTTTTTTCTTTACAATGTATTTGTCTTATATTCCTTCAGACCCGAGATGTTTGTTATGATCTGAACAGAGTAGGAAGAGAAAAAACAGGTTCTGAGTGTGGTCAGCAGCCCTTAGAGCATTTTGATGTCTGCCAAGGTTCACTTCCAAGTAGTAGATTGAAGAGCTGCTTTGCTCCATGAGAAAGGTGGTGAAGGATCATTGAATGCAGGTGTTATTCCTTGGTGTGACACAGGTTGTGCCTAATTTTGGGCCACCTTCTCTTCCGTAAGCAGGAGAGAGTTTGTGTGGTTGGGGTAAAAGTTTCTTTTGCGATGGCACTGTTGACACTCTGGGCATGATCTGTTCCTGTGCTTGGAAATATTTTTTATTAGCATCTATCCCAGCTGTGAAGCCAAAAGCAATGTTTTCATGTCTGTAAAATTCCGGGCTGCAAACCAGTGGTGCTTTGGGAATTCTTTTCCTGCATCCTTCCCCGAGCTGGTATCTGTCTGGTCCATCCATCTCCTGGCCACCACAGGGGCTTTATCTCCAGCTTGCAGAATTCCAGGTAGGGTTGTGCAAAGAGATGGTTTGAAAGCAGTTTGCTCATCCAAAATGTCCAGACTCACGTGGGAGAGCTGCAGGATTAGCTTTTTTTTCTGGCATGTTTTACAATCAGTGAGTGATGGAGTAGGAAAAATCTTGAGCTTTGGGTTATTTTCAGTACAAGGTTTTTTGAACTTGCTGAAAATTTCCTCTCCAGGTTGTCCTCTGAAAGGAGAGTGGAAAGTCAGGGTGGCTGTGCTGGTGTTTGGAAAACTCTGGAGTGCAGCAAGGTGCAGGAGCAGCAGTTTGGCAGATTTGCTATTTCTGTACCACCTTCCATGGGAGGCGCTTTAATCAATGTGCAGCTCTTGATGAGAGGGATAATTATTCCCATTTCCACAGAGTTGAGAATATGAGCCAGATTAAAATGCCATTTCTGGAATTGCAAATGATTTCGTGGCAAGGAAATGAACTGAGTTTTCTCTCCGGGATGCTGCTTTGCCTCCACGAGCACACGCTGGGCATCCCAGCAGAGATTCCTGGGCTCATCCCACACTGTGGGCAGCAGGAGAGAGAGGTTTCTACTCTGTTCAGGTGAGCCCCACCTGCAGAGCTGCCCCAGCCCTGGGCTAACAGCACAAGGAGCTGGAGCTGCTGAGAGAGTCCAGAGGAGAACACGGGGATGCTCCAGGGCTGAGCCCCTCTGCTCTGCAGCCAGGCTGGGAGAGCTGGGGGTGCTCACCTGGAGAGGAGAAGGCTCCAGGGAGAGCTCAGAGCCCCTGGCAGGGCCTGAAGGGCTCCAGGAGAGCTGCAGAGGGACTGGGGACAAGGCATGGAGGGACAGGACACAGGGAATGGCTTCCCACTGCCAGAGGGCAGGGATGGATGGGATATATTGGGAAGGAATTGTTCCCTGTGAGGGTGGGCAGGCCCTGGCACAGGTGCCCAGAGCAGCTGTGGCTGCCCCTGGATCCCTGGCAGTGCCCAAGGCCAGGCTGGACAGGGCTTGGAGCAACCTGGGATGGTGGGAAATGTCCCTGCCCATGGGCTGTTCCAACCCAAACCATTCTCTGATTCTGTGATTCTATGAAACGTTAAATTTGCCTGGATTCCGAAAGGTGACTCAGGAATGTCCCTCCCCTGGCAGCTCCTCACCTCCCTGGCCTTGTCTCTTGCTCAAAGCTTGTCTTTGTGCTTTTGCTGCAGATGCTCCAACTTCAAATTAAGAGCAATAAACCACATTTAATTGGGCACAGCCACTCCTTTGGGCTTGGCACCGTTCGGGTGCTGCCCTGCCCTGGAAAGCAGCAGGAGATGCAGCAGTTGCAGGGTCTTTTTCAGCACATGCAGTGAGGCATTGCAGGTTTTCAGCAGAGCAGTGAGGCTCTTGCTCCTGCTCAGAACAGGATGGTAACAACTTGTTTCTCTGCCTGCGTGTTGGCTGCTTGCCTTTTAGCCATGGTGATGGGTACTGAGAGGAAATAGCTGCAGGGGAACCTCCTGGCTCCTGTCTAGACACGCACAGCAGAGTTGTTGTTACATAATTCAACTTTGCCATGCCAGAATTTATAAACATCACAGAAAATGCCCACTTGCAACAGCAGTGATGTGAGTGTGATGTGTCAGAGCTGCTGGGAAGTGGGAAGGAGACCTTGTGTAAGTCAGACCTTTCATTTCTTCGCTGCAGCTTTTATTAGCCTGTAAATTTTGCTTATTTTAGGCCTCGTTTTTGTGCCTCCCAGTGGTTTCTGAATAACACGAGCATTTAGACACCTACTGCTTTAGCGTTTTCCTTGCTGCTGTCCTCAGCTGGAGACCAGCTGCCCCTTCAGGCAGAATAGCTGGATGATCAACCCTTGCAAATGCGTTTTTAGGATGTCATTGCCGGTCACTTGTGCCACCAGTGGCGAGAGAAGAAAGAACCTGTGTGGGTTTCCACACGGGGAAATGTTCTGCTTTGCCTTTTGGTGTTGATGCTCCTGGTTTAGCTTTGTCCCTCTGCACGTGCTGCTGTGGGCACTCTGCAGCCACACCAAAGTGACCACTGTGACACAAGGTGGGCTTTGGGGAGGGCAGATGTCACCTGGTGAGGAGGTACCACAAGCTGGTATTTGTTGGTCATGCAGAGCAGAGAGCTGAGCAAGGCTTTCCTAGACCCAAACTGGGTCTAATCTGGGCTGTAATCCAGGGAAAGTGGATATTGATACCAAGAATGGCACCCCCTGCCTCTTTTCCTTTTCAGGATTTGGTCTTCCAGCACTGGCTGGTGATGCTCTTGCCATTTCAACCAGCACAGAAATCCTTGATTTGTTTCTGTTTATTTTGTGCCAAGCATCATGACAAAATAGTATTTTTAGAACTTGTCTTGCAGACATTTGCTGCCAAGGGTAAGATGCAAGGGAAAAACTGTCCAAGGAATGAGCTTACTGTCTGTTTCTTTTCCCAGTCCAGTAATTTGCCCTTGGATCTATTTGACATCTCTGTCAGATTATTTGGGATATTTTAGAGAGCATTTTGCAACAGAACTCCTGTAAATGCTTCTGAGATACAGTAATCCTCTTTAAATAGGGATAAATATTAAGCATTTCTCTTATCCACTGTTCTTCCCATATGGAAGCTGTGCTTACTAAACTCATTAACACCTGACATGAGAGAGCTGCAGGCACATCCGAGCCTGAGCTGCACAAATGGCAAAAGCAGTTTGGGGCCAGGACAGAAATAGGATCAGCAAAGGCAAATGTGGAGCTGTTTGCCTTGGCACTGAGTGATCTATTGAGGTGCAGGGTGGTTGGGTCAGCTTTGCTGAGGGTGACTGAGGTTTTTAATGGTTGCAATCTTTTCTAGGTCTGGTACAGGGCCCAAATGTCCTATTTCCAACTGGAGCTGACCATTAAGGAAACACCTTCCAAAAGGCCCAGGATATGCACAAAATGTTCCTCCTGCTGATAATAATTTTCTTCTGAGATTTCTTGAGTAAAGTATAATACTGAAGCCATTACATTTAACAGCTTTAGTTAACTTATCTGGTCCTTTTTTGTATTGATCCTGCTTTTATTAAACCTGTTTTTAATCCTAAACCCTGTTGCCCCAGGATGCTGGTGCTTTAATTAAAGTGAACCATCAGCTGAATGCAAGTCAGCAACATCATGTGCCTTTGCAAAGGACTGTCAGGAGACTGGGATGAGTTAGCAGGAATAACACCCTCAGGAGGCACTGAGGATGAAATCCTCCTGCTGCTTGATGCTGATGAGAGCTCAGCAGGGATGCTGTGCCCAGCAAGGTGCCCCACTTCAGGCAAGGCTTGGACCTCATCCAGTTGGTCTCTGCAAGAACCACGGGCTGTATTTTTTTTTTCTTCCCTAGATGAGCCTCATCAGTAGAGGCTGAAAAATCTGGACCTATTGAGTTTGGAAAAAATAGCTGTCTTCCCTTGGCCTCTGAATATGCAAAGCATTGGTAAAATAGAGCTGATGGTGCATTGTTAAGATCAGGAATAGGCTTGGAATACTTGGATCATTCCATTAGTTTGTCCAGAAGCACTGGTTATGTCGGCTGGGCAAAATCCAGTAGGTTAAAAGCACATTATCAGGAGCCGTGGAAATGGAGTAAATCATGCCATGGGGGATGGATTGGGGGTCCCCTATCACTTTCTCCTGTTTCCTCATGAATCAGAAGCTCCCTCTGGGATTTTTGTTTCCCTCTGTGTTGAATGAAAGAGGGAGGATGTAATTGCAGGAGGCAGAGCTGGTCCAGGACATTATTATTGCTACAGAAAGTCCCCTGGGGCCGCTGATCACCAGAAAGAGCCCTGGCTCCAGCTGTGCTCTGTGTCTGGAACAGCACAGGAATTCCCATCTCGGTGCCGTCGAGGCTTGCCAGCGTTTTTTGTGATGAATGCTGGGGATGCTGTGGAATGCTGCCTCTGTTGGGTGATGGATGCCTAGAGAGAAACTGGTCCCCTGGCAGAGTGTGTGGGGAGCGAGGGGCAGGCAGGTGTGGGTCATCCCTCAGTTTGGATCCCTTTATCCCTCTCCGTGCTGTTTAGGCAAGGATTGCTTCCAACTGCTCCCAGCTTTGCGAGCCCTGGAGCCTGGAGGGAATCAGCCCTGCTCATTCTGGTTGTGTTTTTGGAGGCTGGGAGCTCGAGGTGTTTTACAAAGTGTAACAATGATATTTTTAGGGATTTGGCTCTCTTTTAGTTGCATCTGTTGAGCTGCAGTTCAGCTCCAGCGGCCGCAGCAGGAACACGTATTTCAAGAATATGTTCTCTGCCGCTTTCTGTGACCTGCTAAATGGAATTGTAAATGGAGCGTGTCACAGCTCACAAGTCTCATTCACAGCCCTCTCTAACAAGGTGTGCAGAGAACCATTAGCCCAGTCTTTGCAATAATCAAACAAGATGTGCCTGAGATGTGCAGTGGCTTTAGGAAGCATCTGGTTAAATATCGAAGCCTCAGCAGCCAGAGCAGCAGGGTTTTCTCTTCTTTGCTCCTTACTTCAGACCCATTGTCTGTCAGACCCAATTTCTTCCTTTTTCTTCCCATTTCTATAGTGATTGGCAGGTACCTCTTACGCAAGACCACAGCGTGTTACCAAGGAGTAGTGAATCAGCCAAAACCTTGGCAGTGTTCATGGAGTGACCAGACTGGCTCAAATGGGTTGTGCTGATAAATTCTTCCTTCCACTCAGTCCATCTCCTGCCTGGAGAGGGCTGTAGCAAATGGGGAAAGTCCCATTCCTTACAAAATTCGAAGTACTAAGCAAAGACAGAGGGAAGACAGAAAGTTGAGGATGAGGAGTAAAAAGCAAGAGGTGGAGGATGTGTTCAGGCAGAGCTTTGCACCAGATGGTCACGGCTGTTGGATGGAGAGAAAGCAAAGCCTTTGGGCAGGTTACAAAGCCCTGTGGGAGCTGCCTGACACCCTGTGGGGTCCTGCAGGCTCCTCCTGCTCTCAAGTTCCTGAATCCAAGAGAGGGGTGAAAGCCTGATCCCTCTGCAGCCTGTCAGGGTGAGGGAATTCCAGCCCAGGCGCCTTGGTTCTGCTCTGGTGTACGTGAGCTCTGCTAGGCCGGCATTTGCTGCTCAAGTGTATTGATCTGCTCACTTTAGTGCTTCAAATCCTTGCAGTGCAAGGTGCTTTCCATTAGCTCTGTCCCTCTGCCATGCGAGATTGAGCTGCTGGATGTGCTTCTGGCAGGGAAGGCTGATTGCACCCTGGGCTGTAACTGTGACAGTGCAGCAGGATGTGGGTTTTCCTCTCTGGGGACACTTGGGAGAGCACATCTGGGCACTGAGGGCTCCCTATAACCGTGGCAGGCACATAACAGACAGAAGTGAGCCCGTGGGGCCACCAAAGTGTTTGGAACAGGAGCCAGGGACAGAGGAGGAGCGGCTGAGAGCTGCGGTTCTGCAGCTGGAGGTGGGAAAAAGGGATTTTGCTGCTCTCAGCAACTCAGGAGTGACTGTAGAGAAGGTCACAGAGTCATAGATTTGTTTGAGTTGGAAGGGACCTTAAAGATCATCCCATTCCAACCCTCTGCCATGGCAGGGACACCTTCCACTGTCCCAGGTTACTCCAAGCCCCCTCTGAGCTGGCCTTGGGGACTTGAGTCAAGAAGGCTCTTGGGAAGGGACAATGGGCACAACCTGCATTGAGGGAAATTCCAGTCAGACAGCAGGAGAGTTTCTCCCCATGAAGGTGGTGGTGAAACCCTGGAGCAGAATCCAGGGGGAATTCAGAACAAGCCACTGCTTTAAGGACTGTGCATTCACGTACTGAGTTAACAGTGAATTTTGTAACTTCTCTGTAGGAACTGAGGTGGTGTTCCCGTTGATAAAATGCTCCAGCTGACACTTGTTCTCAGTGATCCTCAGCTTCTGGTTCTCTTGAGAGATAGAATCATCTCTCATTTTCAGAGAGATAATTTAATAACTTGCTTGAAGAAAGTCTTTTGTTTATTTAGATGAGGTCCGATTGGGTAATCCCAAAATGAAGAATCGCGCTGTTGGTTTTTCCTTTGTGTTCGCTGGATAAATGTTAGCTCTTCTTCTTTCCTCTCCAGACTAATACTGATAAATGCCTGCAGGAAATTGATTCTTGAAAATGTCAGAAAATAGCAAAGTGCCGACTCCGTAATAAACTCTTAGTTGTATCCAGGAGTGAATTATAAAATGATGTGAAAACTCTTGAGTGATGGTAGTGCTCCAGTCTGAGTCCAGCTCTTGGATTCGCTCCTGAGGTAGAGAGCAGTTATTTAGGACTGTGTGGCCTTGACCCCTCAAAAAACCCTCTTTATTTGCAAAAGGCAGGTGCCTGGGCTGGTGGGTATTTAGGGACTCAAGGATGGTGTACTCTGCAGGGAGATAAAACACCTTTAAGAGGTCTTGTTGCATTTCCAGGTTTGAGGGCCTGGTTTCTGTTGGATATCTCTGAATGTTGCACACAAATCTCTGCACGCAACTCTTTCAGGATGGAGATTTACAGTGTGGAACTGGAGAAAGATTCCCACATTGGTTTTTGTTTGTCTCTGTGGTCAGATCCGTGTGCTGTTGTTCTCCATCTGCTTGTGCATGTCCTGTCCAATGTGCTGCCAAATATTTGGGAGGGCTCAGGCTCTTTCCAGTTTCCTCTCAGCAGAAATTCCATCCTTGAGCCAAGATGCCCTTCAGCAAGACATTGTTTTTAAAATATTATATTTCCTATAAAAGGCTTCTGTTTTTCAAAACTGGAATATTTCTGATTAAA
>VZRL01006191.1:16617-39493 GCA_013397895.1 Origma solitaria | reverse complement strand
CCCCCTTGTTGCATTTTTCCCCCTCTCCTTTTCCTTTTTTCCTCTTTTCCTTTTTTCCAAACAAAAAGGGTGCTCCAATTGCTGCATTCATCTGACTTAAACTTCTGCGCACCAGTAGGTTGTTTCCTCTGCCCAGTCTCAGCAGTGGCTCTTTGTACAGTTGATAGAACCACGGAATGGTTTGGATTGGAAGAGACTTCAGGATCTTCTTGGCCCTCCCCCTGCCATGGGCAAGGACACCTTCCACCAGACCAGGCTGCTCCAAGCTGTAGATGTTCTCTGGTTTTCTGACTTTCCCAGAAAATACCTTTTAATGAGGAGGATCCATCTGCTCTGTGGTGATCTCCTCAATTCCAAGCAGCCGCAGGCTCCTCACGGTATATCAGGTGAATCTTTAGGTGGACTCTCACTGTGGTTTCAGCTGCTCTGCGAGAGCTTTGGGCTCAGCGGGTTTGGCGTGAGCACAGCGCAGTCCTCACCCTCGGATGTGAATCTAGGAGGAAATGTCAGATCCATCTGTTCTGTCTGAGCTGTGCTGGGATGAACTGGAGCACGCTCCAGCAGCGTCACAGCGGTGACATTTGCGTTCCTTCCCAGGAAAGCTCCTGTGGATGCACATGTTGGGAGGGACCCAACTTCACCCACGTGGATGGAACGTTTGCTGTGAGCTCATCCGTGTGGGAATGGAGCCCTAATCCATCCAGCACTGGCACTTCCTCAGACTCATTCCCAGTTCAAAGCAGGCTGTTCTCTTTCCAGTTCCTTTGGAAGCTTTCTGTGGCTTCTGGGTGCCAGGGAGGCTGCTGGAGGTGTGGGTTTGCTCAGGAGGGGCTTCTGCAGTTTCATTCCAAGGCTGGGAGACGCAGGTGGATGTCAGGGATGCTGGTCCTGCTGGGATGAGCTGACAGAAGCTCCAGCAGTCAGCACAGGTGCAGGATGGCATTTCAGGACTGCTGTCAACTGGGGTGACTCCCGCAGCTTCAGTGAAGCCAAATCCTTCTGCTCTGTTTGCTCCTGGGCTGTCAGGGAATCAGCTGGCTCTGCCCTTGGATTTTCTTGGCTTTCGTGGAGCAGACCTGGAGCCAAGAGTATTGTACTGCCGCTGCTTCTCCAGCTGGGTCCAAAGGAAGTGTGAGGGGGCAGCTGAGCTTATGGTGCAGCATTTCAGCAGCCTTGGGCAATATTTGTGGTAGTAAATAAGGAGTTTAATATGGTCTCACATGTTTTGCGTGCAGGCCCCAGGCAGGGTTTGGGACATGCTTTTGATAGAGCCAGCTTAATTATGTAATTTAAATCAATGTTAATTATAAATATATTTAATTTATATATTCTATTGCTATATAAATATTAATTCTATTACTCTTAATATATAATTTGAATAATATTAATTATATGGCTGAAATTGATGATCTTAGAGTTCTTTTCCAGCCTTTCTAATTCTGTGATTAATAATCCTATTAAAATATTTAAACCTCAGGAAGAGGAGCACATGTAAATGCAGTGATAACCACTTCAGATCAATGCAGTCTCACCCTGGGCAATCTTGATTTTTAAGACCTTAAATGTTGCTTCTCTGTTCTGAGTCCAAATCACCCTGTGAATCCTGACACTGTGTTGATCTGCTTTATGGGAGGCTAATGGGCAATTCGGAGATTTAAGGCTTGATAAGGGTTCACCAAGTAGGTATCAAATGAACAAGAGTGTGGCTTCTCTAGAATTCTGTACAATTGTGTTGTGTTCGGCAGCGATTTCAGCTGTAATTCAGTGGGGAACAGGTCTGGCAGATAAATCCATAGATTTGTAAATGGTTTGAGTTGGAAGGGACCTTAAAGCTCACCCAGTGCCACCCCTGCCATGGCAGGGACACCTCGCACTGTCCCAGGCTGCTCCAAGCCCTGTCCAGCCTGGCCTGGGACACTGCCAGGGATCCAGGGACAGCCACAGCTGCTCTGGGCACCTGTGCCAGGGCCTGCCCACCCTCCCAGGGAACAATTCCTTCCCAATATCCCATCTGAATTTACCCAGTTCCACCTTAAAGCCATTCCCTGTGTCCTGTCCCTCCATCCCTTGTCCCTCTGCAGCTCTCCTGGAGCCCTTCAGGCCCTGCCAGGGGCTCTGAGCTCTCCCTGGAGCCTTCTCCTCTCCAGGTGAGCACCCCCAGCTCTCCCAGCCTGGCTCCAGAGCAGAGGGGCTCAGCCCTGGAGCATCCCCGTGTTCTCCTCTGGACTCTCTCAGCAGCTCCAGCTCCTTGTGCTGTTGGCCCAGGGCTGGGGCAGCTCTGCAGGTGAGGTCTCACCTGAGCACAGCGGCAGATCCTAAACCTGCATCGGCTCTGCACGTTGGTTTTGGCAGAGGATCCATTTCTAGGAAACCTCCTCTGAATAAACTTTTTTTAGAAAGCCCGGATTTCCTGGTCAGAGGATTGCTTTGGTTTATAAATGGTACCATGCTGGGAGGTGTCTCCCAGCATATGTGTGATCATCTGGAATGAAATAGGTGAGAAATTCCTCGCTTCTACTATCGGAAGTTTTACTAAATTGAGAAGTCCTTGTAGGAGGGGTTGGTGGGAGTGTGTGTATAGTTAAACTTCAGAATATCTCCTACAGATCTTGCAATAAATAAACTCCCTGAGCTTCTCTGCTTTCCTGTGCCACTGCAGTAAATAATGCTTTGTCTGGACTGGGGAGTTGCAGCAAAAGAGGCTGGCACAGACTTCAGTTAACCAAAACTAATCCCTAAATTGGAAAACCTGTCCCCTGTGATATGAATTTCAGTGCTGTTATAAACAAGATTAAATCTTCCAGCACAAGAGCAGGTAAAATCTGTGAGCCACCATCACAGATAAATCAAACATCGGCTTTTCTGTGGCCAATTCTGTTAATTTGTGCGGTTTTTTTTTCCCCAAAACCCTTAACTTGGCGTTGGTTTCACTCCCACCTGGCCTGGGGTGGGGACTGGAGATGTGCAAAAGGGGTGGAGAATGTGTAACACTGATTTATCTATTTATTACTAAAGATTCTGTGATTTTAACAAAAATATAAAAATCTGGTAAACTACGATTGGTAAAATGTCTCTGTCTTCATTAATTTCCTTTTGGGGCTCTGCTGATTTTGTCTGCTGATCACTGGATCGGAGAATGGTTGGAAGGGACCTTAAAGATCAAATATTCTGGGTTCTTCTGAAAGCCCACCCACGACTGGGCCTGAGCTCACTGAAGGATGACTTAGGACAGGAGAATTTGACTGGGTTTTCACAAAACCAGCAAGGCATGGCAAGGGCAGCCTCAAGGACACACTGAAAATAGCTTTTGGAGAGCTTGCCACAAGCTCTGCTGCTTGCATGTCAATAAGGGGGGGAAATGATATTTATATACATGGGGAAAAAAGCTCAAAGGTTTTAAAATGTTTTCCTTGGCTTGTTTTTCAAATCAGTGTCATCCAGTGCATGAATATCAGCAAAGCTCAGCCCAGAGTGACCTTTAGAGAGCTGGAGAGTGGGATTTTTGTAGCAAAGTTGGTCTTCAGCATAAAAGATACATAAAACCTCACTTGCCTTGGAAAACCCCAAATATATATGGGAATATAGCCATATTTAACTTAAATGTGCAAGGAGGTGTTAGACCCAAATGGAGAGGGGGAAAAAGCACCAAGGAATAACAGGGAAAGTGAGATTTGAAACCTTGAATATTGGAAGGCATCCAGAAGGAGGGGAATGGTTTGGGTAGGAAGGGATTTTAAAACCCATCCAGTTCCACCCCTGCCATGTGCAGGGACACCTTCCACTATCCTAGGTTGCCCCAAGCCCTGTCCACCCTTTGGAGCACTTCCAGGGATGGGGCAGCCACAGCTTCTCTGGGCAAGATTGGGTATCTTGATTTGGGTTATACAGCCAAGAATTTGGAATTTCTAGCAGAAGACATCACTTTTCGGCACAGCAAAAAATGAAATAATTCCAGCCCTTTTTATTGCTTCCTTTTTCTTTTGGCTCCTTTTTATATGACAGAGAAGACAAGGAGGAGCTGTATCACAGGATTGGTATCCAGGGTGATGCATGATGAAAAATAGTCAACATACAGTTAAGTAAATAACTGCAGCCCTTAGCATGGAAAGGGAGGCAAAAACTAGTAGTTTTAGTATTTATATTGCCACTATGTTGATTACATTGTTTTGCATAATCAAAAAGCCAGGAGACAGCTCACCAAAGAAAAGAGCATTTTCCAAAAAAAGCAGTGTGTGCTCAGGGTCTAGAAGGGAGTTAGAGTGGTAGAGGAGCTCATGGCCTTTTCCAGTTTTCATCCTTCGTTGCTCATTGTGGGAGGAGAGGATTCATTTGAATATTTTCCATAAAGAATGTATTTCAATATTTTCCTCGTTGAAGTGAAAATGCTCATGGACTATTTAAGGCCAAGGAGTAAAACCAGCCAGGGGCACGTGGAAATGGTGCTGGTGAGGGATGGTTTGAAGACAACAGATTGATGTCCTTGTGGTTTAGGATTTTAGCCATGGTATTGGAGCAGGGCACTGAACACATTTATTTGAGGGATTTATTTTTTGTCTGTTGAGTAGAATTTGAAATGTTCGTGAAAACTGAATGTTGGTGCTGGTGTGGTCTATTTGCAAAACACTTAAAATTGGTGGTGGTGGGGATAAATGTTGTGGGTGGGTGGTTTGGCTCTGCAGGATCTGAGTGGTTTGGGGGAAAGGAGTAAGGAGTGGGAGCATCCCTAACCAGCTGTGTAATCTTCACCATGTGAAATTTGCCCTTGGAAATGCCTGTTTACTCCATTCCATCTCAACAGCTTCTGGATGGAATGTGGGATAGGATGGAGCATTGACCCTGGAGTTGTATTAACACTGATTTCTCTTTTCATCTGCAGTGGGAGCGCCTCTGGTTCCTCATCCTCACCTCATCCTTCTTCCTCACCCTGGTCTGGTTTTACTTCTGGTGGGAGGTTCACAATGACTACAATGAAATCAACTGGTGAGTATAGTTTTCTTGAGGAAATTTGGTTACCATCAGGCACCTGCTCGATGCAGCTTTGGATTAATCCAGATCCTTTGGGTGGACTTGTTAACAATGATAAAGGGAAGAGAGACTCAAGGAGAGCTGCTTCTGCCTGATCTTTGTGTAGATGTGGCATGGCCTCACATCTCCACTGTGTTCCTGGATTTTTTTGTTTGTTTATCTCTGTGTATGGTTGGCTGGTTTTTGGCAGTGGCTGAGTAATTTGGCTGCAGCTATTCCACAAAATATCCATGGCACAAATTCAGCCTGAAGCACATGGGTGTGGAAAATATTACAAAGTTGGAAGGAGCTGAAAAGGAGCTTTGCAGTGGGATGTGCTGGAATTTAGGGTGTTGCCAGCTGCCTTCGATGCTGGAAATTATTCTCCCTTTTATTATCAGCAGCATCTTAAAACATTTTGACAGCACCTTGGGCTGTCTTCCTACCAAACTGTTTTGAGATCATCTTCTTGTCAAACATGAGATTTTAAAACACAGTGGGGAGCTGATCCCTTAAATAAATCATCTGCTTTAGATGCTGCAGTTGTGTGAGGGAGAGTGTTTACCAACGTGGTGATGTGAGCTGGCTCCTCCCAGGAGGAAATGGTTTTTTTCTCTTTGCTCACACCCACACTATGAGAAGGGAAACCATCACTGTGGTTCTGGATTATTTGTAACAGCAGCATGATAAAAATGCCTTTTTTAAAGTGGTATTTTGGAGCCCCTCTCTTCTTCACTTTCTACCTTCAACAAGGATGTGAATGCTCTTCATCCATGCCAGTGCAAAACCAACTCTGTGTGAGCTCAGAGTTGTGAAGGGGCTAAAAACAATCCTGAAGAACTGAAGGAAAGCCCTGGGAATGCCATGAATGGGCACTACCGATGCAGCGCTGCCAAGTTTTGGGTCCCCAAATATTCCTGCAGGAACGGGAGGAGATGTGCAGGTCTGCTCTGGGTGCCAGAGGCTTTTGGGATTTAACACATCCAGATGCCACCAGCAGACCGAAGGCCCTGCCATGCAACCCAGGGTGCTGGAGGCACATCTGGATTGTGCACAGCACTGGAAAAGGATTCTTTCTTGTGCACCACAGTCCTGGAAGAGGCTCTCTGGAAGGAGAACAGCATTTCAGGCGTTGCCATTCAGCACTGAAAATGAGTCTGTGCTCTGCGTGTGCTGTAGCCCCAGGGAGATCCCTGCTCCACACACCGGCACCAGAAGTCGAGCAGGGTTTCTGGAAAACAGCTATGGAAAGGTTGGGAAGGAGGAGGAGAACATGGAGTGAAGTTTTAATTACAGCCATGCCAGTTCCAGGCAGGGGGGAAATAATTTCCACGGGGTCTGTGCAGGCTGAGCCTGGCCCTCTTCTCTTTTGGTACAGCTGCGTGGGCTCTGTGAAAACAGAGCAGTTTTGGGCCAGACAGGGTGTGAAGGAGTTGAAAGCATCATTTTATTCCCAGCAGGGCTGTGAACCTGTTGCTAATGAGGCACAGTGAGGTCCTGGTGGTGTTTAGAAACTCTGCCTTTGCTGTTCCTTGGTGGCTGTTGCTTCTGGGTTGTGTTTTTGGGCAAGTTTTCTTTGCTGCTTGTTCCTTCTGCCTTCTTCTCTGCTCCACTGATTTACTGGCGAGCTGGCAGCTCCCCCCGAGGAGAGGAAGGCTCCTGGGGGCAAACAGCATCTCAACACAGGGCATGGCACACTGAGCTACTGCCAGGGCCTTCCAGAGGAGCTGGGAGAAGGGAATTGCTGTAATATTGGTGTGAGGAGCTGCTGAGCATGTTCCTGCCCACCGGAGCTCATCCTTGGGAGCTCTCCTGTCTCGTGTCACATGCAGGCAGCTACACTGAACTCCTCCAGCGTGTCCCATCAGGCGAAGAAGGACTGGAGGTGTCTGTCCAAGCAGCACCTCAAGGAGGGCTATTGCCAGCAGCAGGTCAGGTTGAAGACTGGATGAAGACTTTTCCATCTCTGGGATTTGTTCCGGCACTGCACCAGGAGGAGATTTTTCAACCCAAACTTCTAAGGGCCTTTTACCTCTGCCACCCTTGAGGAGGTTTTTCATCTCTTTAACTGTCAGGCAGCTTGGGCAGCAGTTAGGTCATTTCAACTTGTAAGGACTAAAGGGACTATTCTGGGATTGAAATGGGCTTTAGAAGCACAAGACAAAATTGTAGCCCAGCATATACTGCCTCAGGCTTTTAACCTTTTTTTTCCTTGAGGCAGAGTATCACTGAGGTCCTTGTTAGTGAAAGCACTTTGGGCCTCTTAAGTAATTTTTTTTTTTTAATTTATTGCTTCTGGCATTTCCCTTTTTTGGTGTCTACACTTAATTGCATTATAGTTCAGATCTGCACTCAGGTTTGTACTGCACCAGTCCTGGCTCAGGCAGGCTGTGGGGGATGCTGTAACTGGTGAACCTAGCTGTGTTCCCTGTGCAGCAGGACCATAAATGCAAGTCTGTGCAGCAAATGTGTTCCTTCTTAGTTCTGGAGAAAGCTCATCTGCTTAACTACCATGGTCCCAGCGTTTTAAAACAGTCATTTGCACATCAAGTGAGCACCTGGTGCTGTCAGAGGAGCACTGAAGAGACATCAGAGCAAAAACTTAAATGGACTGAAAGCTAAGGAATCTCTGGGTGGTGGCATCAGCAAAGACTGCCTCTTAAGTAACTTTCTTCTCCTCCCTCTTTCTTCCTAACAGCATGTGTCCACCCCTGCAGATCCCTGGTTTTGTGCTCTTTGACTCCCTGAGCAGAACCTGGACATGGGCCATGCCTGTTGAGCCCAAGGATTTGCTTTCCAGTCCCACAAGGGAGCTTTATTCCTGGACAAAATTAGAATCAGAGAATATCCTGACTTATGTCATTGAGTCCAACTCCTGGCTCTGCACAGGACAGCCCCAAAAATCACACCAGAGTTTGTCCGAACAGACCAGAGGTTCTGGCTGATGAATGATGCTGGATTTGAGTGCTGGGGAGGAGCCTTAATCTTTGACCTGCATTTTTGTAATGCAGCACTCCTGTCTGTCGTAACCAAAAAAAAAAAAAGGCAAGAAAAGAAGCCAGTCAGTTCATTGAATGACCTGATTCCACCCCGTAGCCATCTTGTCCTTCTTGTGCCAAAGGGTTTGCATGGAGATGTCAACCCTAATCCAATCCAATTTAGGGATGCTGGTTTTTTTCTTCCTAAAAATCCAGTGGAAAATCTTTAATCCAGGTCAGGTTTGAACTCTCTGAAGATGCAAGAAGAGTTCTGGGGTTTCTCTGCCTCTCTCCTGGTATGGTAGGTCCTGGATTCCCTTCTTGTTTCTGCTCAGAGAGGGCTGAGCCTTTCTCGTGGCTTTGCTGTAATGTACTTCACCATCCTCAAAGGGAAGAATTTAATGGAATAGATTGGATGTGTTGGGTAGGCAAACACCACCACACACGAAGATACTTTTCTCTTGTTTGTAGGGAATATTTTTCAGAAAGCTCAAGCTCTGGTCTTGTACAATTTTTTTTTTTCCTAGCCTAAAGTTGTTGCTCTGTTTGACACAATTGTCCAATTCCTTTGTGCAGAGTTAATTTCCTTAAGGGATCAAAACACAAACACAGGATTTTGTTTTGGAGTCACTTATGCTTTTTGCTGCCTATCTCTTTTCTTGAATGATCCATTTTCTAAGGTCTTGTCTAATCCTAGTGAAGCTGTTCTGGTGTTGAATGCCTTCTTAATCTGTCCTTCCCACTTCTCTTCCAGGTTTTTATATAACCGAATGGGATATTGGAGTGACTGGTCCATTCCAATCCTTGTAACAACTGCTGCTGGCTTTACCTACATTACAATGTTGTTGGTAAGTAGAATGAAATTCTATTTCATAGAGGTTTGTATGTTTGCCTTAGAAAGGCCATGAGGTTCTCAGACCATCTGCAAGTTGAGCAATTTTCCCTCAGAAGTGCTTTCTTTCTCGTTCTCTTCCTGTTAGCCTTAAGTTGCATGAAAGAAGTGAAAATTGATGGTCTTTGACCTCAGCTGATCAAAAGTAGAAGACAGATACCCTCAGAGGAGGAATACAGCTCTTGTTTCCCCAAGGACAGCCCAGTTTGCAGTTCCAGGCACAAGTGGAAGTTGTTTCCCTTCATCCCGGGGTGTTGGGACCTTCAGGGTAGTGTCCATTCAGGTGGCCACACACAGGCACTGCTTCCTGCAGTCCCAGAGGCTGTGCGCCTGTGGGCCAGAGTCTGAACTCCCTGCACCTTGGAGGGCAGAGTCTTTTCCTTCACATCCTTGGCTTTGGAGAGGATCTGCTGACCCATCCTCCCTCCGTTGCTGCTGGCTGCCCTGGCCCGTGTGGTTGTCCCCTTGGATGGTGGCATGTCCCTGTGTGCTCAAACCCTTCAGGGTGGTGATGTGCCTCTGCCTGACGCTTGGTTTCTCCCTTGCAGATCCTGGCACTGTGTCACATAGCTGTGGGGCAGCAGATGAACCTGCACTGGCTGCACAAGGTAATCTCACCTTCAAAGGGAGCAGGGTCTCGGGAGTGCAGGACCCTGAGGAGCAGGCAGGGGGGTGGCACTCGCTGTCACTGTGTCTTTGGGGAGAGCATAAATGTCTGTGGCATGTGTGGCCTCATGAGCTAACTGCTCAGGAGGGGCTGTCAAAGCCTGGGGACAAGAATTTGGTGGCTTTTGACCTGTGCTGCTAGAGGGGCCACCTGTGGAGATGGAGAAGCACCAATGGTTAGAGCAGCCTGATTCGGTCCCAGCTCAGGTGCTCCATGAGCCTCTGTGGGGTCCTTCCTGTGCTGAACGCAGAGCTGGAGAGGGGCTGAGCAGACGTGAAGCTGTGCTTGGAGGAAGCAGCTGGAAAAGCCTTGGGAGAAAATGGAGGTGTTAAAACTGGGGGTGTGCAAGGTGTGCAGGGTGAGGTTTGCTGAGCCCAAGGAGATCTGGGTGTAGAGCAGTTTGAAAAACACTGCTGTAAAACACAAGATGTTTGGAGCGCAGAAGGGGAGAGGAAGGGTGTGTAGGGAGAGAAAATGGATTGGCAGGATCCCATCGTAGCTGGCCGTCTGCTAGCTGGAAATGAAGGGACCAGTTCTGAGTTTGCCAATGCACAGCTCCTCCTGCAATTCTGCACGTGACGAGCTCTTGTAGGATCAGAGCCTGAAAACCTCCCGGGGAGAGCAGAGCCCTCCCCACCCTCCCTTTTTCTTTGACTTTTTTTCCCTTTCCTTAGAGATGATAGAAATGACACTTCCTCAGGGGAAGAGGTTGCAATCAGAGAGGGGGCAAGGACTGTCAGACTGTTGTTCCAAAATAAACTATCAGTTCTTGAGTCTGACATATGTTTCTTCATCAGGGAAAATGGTGTTTTTCAGACACACTGGTAGGCTTAGATGAGTAAATCCAGAAGAGGGATGTGCTGGGTGGCGATCAGTTCTACGCCATGGACCCCCACCTTTCCTTTGCTTCTTCCAAAGAACCCCACTTTCCATCACAGCTCTGATGTGTTGCTCTGTCTCTTGCCTTCCCCACATCCCTCAGCTTCCTAAGGAGGTTGAGATACAGACTGGAATAAGTTAATATTTTCCTCTGAACTATACTGTATTAACTTCAAATATGGATTAAAGTGTGTGGGAAAGACTGGTACGGGCAAACCACACAGCTCCTTCCAATTTTCTCCTGTAATTCTGTGCAAAGAGCTGAGGGTTGTAAGCCAAGTTGAAGATGGCTGTGAGGGGAGAAGAAGAAGCAATAAATCGGAGCTGATGGGAGGAGGAAAGGGTGGAATGTTTGAGTCCTGACACCTCTGTGCTACATGGGACAGCCACATCAGGGGCAATTAGGGCTGTAGAAGGCAGAATCCTGTCTATGTGTACCAAAGTGATTCCTGTAAATGTTTGGAATGTGGGAATTTATTTGCTAGCCTGAGGTATTAAGTAAACCTGACATTGGCCTGGAGGTGCCCTGTGTAACCGAGATGATGAGTTCCGTTCTGGGGATCAACTCTCTGCCAAGTCTCCCACACAGATTTTGGATCCGCAGCAGCATCCTTTGACTCCGGCAGATCGGCAGAGAGTGGGGAATTATTTTTAGACAGCCCAGATTTTCAGTCTTTACAGCTGGAGTTATTTCTGTGGCACTGTTGGACAGTTTGAACTTTTTACCTTCACCACGGAGGTCACGTTTTCAGTTTGCCTGCTTTGCTCAGGCCTCTGAGTGCTTCCATGTGAGAGAGAGGCTGGGGAGGTCCTGATGGGCTGGATCTTGGTCTGTCACCTCAATGCCACCGCTGTCCTCTCCAGAGTCCATTCTCAAGCCCCAGTTTCTAACAGGTTACAAATTACATGAACACATGAGCCCAAACTCTTTCCCACAGGTCTTCATGCTGGTTGTTATAGACTTTTTGTTACATGCAGAGGTTTTCTCTCTCCATTTCCCAATCTACACAGTCTTTATGATAATCACAGTCTGCAGCTGTAAATATCCTGTGATTTGTTGCAGATTGGCCTGGTGACAACCTTGATAACTACTGTGGTGACCATGTCGTCAATAGCACAGCTTTGGGACGACGAGTGGGACATGGTATTTATTTCATTGCAGGTAAGTTGTCTGCAAGAATGCTTCCCTGGGGGGAAAAGGGGCCTGTGCAGCTGAATTCCATGGGATTTATGAATTTCTGTTGGATGAAGTTCTGTCTTGATGTTTGTCACTCCCCAAATTGAAATCTTGGCAGCGGGAAAATTTTTTAAAGAAAGACTTGTGGTATCCTGCAGGGCTGTGGAAATATCAGAGGAAAATATTGACAAAACTGTTAATTTCTTGATAGAGCTGCTCTCTGTTCCTTCTTCCCCTCTTCTCAAAAAATAGTCCAAAAATATTTTGCCCATTTTGCTTAAGAGGTGATCACTGACGTGTATTTGGGAATATGCAAATCTATGCAAATCCAGGGGGTGGAAATGGCATTCACGCAAGTGACTAACATTTCTCAGAAGTGCTTTATTTTATTGGGGTTTTTTTAAGATTTAGGCACGGAATTGGAGAGCAGAAGCATGACTCAGATGATACATCTCCAGCTTTGTGTCATGGTGATGCACCCTGGTGATAAACAGTCCAGTGTGTTCAGAGAATTCCAGAAGAGTTTGGGTTGGAAGGCACTTTATGGATCATCCAATTCCATCGTATGCCATGGGCAGGGTCACCTTCCACTACCCCAGAGTGCTCCAAGCCCTGTCCAACCTGCCCTTGGACACTTCCAGGGATCCAGGGGCAGCCACAGCTTCTCTGTGCAGCCTGTGCCAGTGTTTTACCACCCTCATCATAGTTTTTTTTCCTTACATTTAGTCTGAAGCTACACTACTTCAGTTTAAACCATTCCCCCATGTCCTGCTGCAGTTGGCCCTAATAAAGCCTGTCCACAATTTTCTTAAAGACTCCCTTTAAGTCCTAAAAGGCTACTAAGTTGTCCCTGGAGCCTTCTCCAGGTGAACACCCCCAGCTCTCCCAGCCTGGTTCCAGAGCAGAAGGGCTCCAGCCCTGGGAGCAGCTCCAGGGCTTCCTCTGGACTCTCTCCAGCAGCCCTTTTACCAAATATCTGTGTTACTCAGGGAGCTGTTCCCCTGTAAGGGGGTTAGAGCTTTCCTCCTTTCCCTTCAGAGTGGCCTGAATGCCAAAGGCAATGGCAGGATTTGGGAGAAGCAATGGTCAAAATAGCTGCAGGAAGCTGATGTAGGAATGGTGCAGAACCCAGCTGGAAATGGAACCTGTGAGATCAACGGATTTTCAAGGTGCTGGGCTGGTTTTAATCACATTTTCCTCTCCTTTTGTTGTGCCCTGCAGGCCACAGCCCCTTTCTTGCATATAGGAGCCCTGGCAGCAGTGACAGCACTGTCGTGGTTGGTGGCGGGGCAGTTTGCACGGACAGAGAAAGCCAGTGAGTACCTCCTGTGGCCCTGCAGAGTGGGGAGTGACTGGTCCTCTTGTTTCTCTTTTTCCCCCACCTTGTTTCTCTGTTTCTGATGGGTGTTTTTTAGGGGGGGGTAAGCCGAGAAGCTCTTTTCCTTCTCTCATTCTGTTCCTGGATTGTTCTGTTTGTTTGGTTTTTTTAAAATAATATTTCTTGATCTTAAGATTATTTCAGACTCATTTAATTGTGGAAGGCATCATACCTGAAAGAGTTTACAAGCTTTTTGGTGCAGATGTGGTGGTGGTAAAAATAGGAGAGAAGAACCAAAACCTCTGTGAGAACCTACAGTGCCTTTTAATGGAAAATAGGATTTCCGTCTTTTGGAAATATCAGCTGCAGCTGCAGGCCTCGGTGCAAGCCTGTTCTTACCATTTTTTTCGTGGCATTTTTTGCTCAGCAAATACATGTGGGGTTTTTTGTTTTGATGAGACTGGTTTTTCAGAACCTGGCTGGTGTGTGGTGCTCCTGGGGTGGGCAGGACCTGGGTCAGGATCACATCCTGTGTCTGCCTAGAGGTTTGGGTGCTGGTGACACCTTTAAGGCGCAGGACACAGCGTGAGCTCCCTTAGCAAGGAGCCATTGAGTTCCTTGAGTGCTCCGTGAGTGATTGACATCCCTGGCAGAGTTCCTAGAGTTACTTTCTGGCTTGTGGGAACATGTGTGAATGAGCCTATTAGATGCTGGAAGCAAGAAGTAGCCTATTTATGAGTGAAACCAGATCAGTTGTGGCCAGGAGCAGAGCTGGGCTGTTCTGTCCTTCCCTTAAAAAACCCCCACTTTCTCTATCTTGCATCCATTGCAAATATTTGTTAAAGGATTTGGGTTGGTTGTTTTTTCTTTTGGAGGCTATCCCTTGAGTTCCAAAGCCGTAACGAGTTTGTAAAATAAACAGTAATTAAAAAATAAAAAATTAGGTCTTTTCTGTAACGTCTATGGTTTCAAGTGGCTCCAGATAGCTCAGTTCAAAGGTGCCTGTTGTTCTTTCTAAGGAGCACATGTCTGTGGGGCACAGGGCGTGATTCTGTTGCTCTGTCAGCACCTTGCAAACATTCCCGGGGAGTCTGGGCTTGGTGGGAAGGCACTGGTAGCTGAAGGCTGATGGAGGCAGGACTGCTCCTCTGACCCCAAGCACTGCAGCGCCATCACAATCCAGGGATTTTCAGAAACATCTCCAGCTTCATAAGTAAAAAATTATTGCAAATGAACTCAGTTCAGGCTGGCACAGATCTAAAGGCAGGAACAGCTGAAGTGGGTGGTGTTGGTGAACTACCAATATACACTTTAAATGCACCAACATGGCTTTTTGGCTTATTTTTAGCTCTTTGTGACTGATGAATTATTTCTGTTGTCAGGCAGGGCAAAGTTTGGTGCTGTCCCACCCAAAGGGTGGAAGAGCCAACAGTGTTTTGGGCTGCATTTCTGGGGGCTTAAGCAATTCACTTAACTTACTGTTTCCCCAGTACAAATTGAAGCGAAAACCTCCTTCAGAACTTGATTTTTTTTAAAATAGGAGATGTTTTTCCCTAAGTATAGAGCTCTGCTCTTATACTAGAGGCTCTAATCATTCTCTCCTCTGGAGGAATCAGAAGTCTCATGACTTTGTTCCTGTGGCGTGGGGAGGTCAGGGCCAGTGTTTTTACCAGCTCTTTGTCTCTCTCTCCATGCCAGCTTCCCAGATGCTGATGTTCACTGCGTACCTGGCAGTTGTAGTTGCACTTTACCTCGTCCCCCTCACCATCTCCTCCCCCTGCATCATGGAGAAGAAGGCTCTGGGGCCCAAGCCAGCCATCCTAGGGCACCGTGGGGCACCGATGGTGAGTAGTGGGCAGAGCGCTGTGCTCTGACTCCTCTGCCTCTGCAGAGGATGCTGCTGGGTCTGGTGCTCTCCAGGGAATGCATACAACAGATACAGCTTTGAGGCACTCTTCCTGCTTAGGATTGCTGTGGAAGTAAAGCAGGACTTGAACCCAGAGTCGAGCGACACCCCAGATGATTTAGATACAAACGAGAGGGTAATTCTTGCCTTGCTCAGCCTGGTTTGTGCCGTTGCATTATTTTGGCTGCTGGTTTCGTAGAATCACAGAAACCTTCCTTTTCTCTTAGGTACCAAAACAATGCCACCATCTTTGGGGTGGCGCTTTTTTTTTCCCCAGGGCTCTGAAGAGCTTTGGTTTGTGCTGCCTGTGCAGGTGAAATCAATAATTGTTTACTTTGCTAAACACCTTCTTTACATATTAAAAATAAGGGCAGTTAACCTGGCTGCTGGCCTGACTGAGAGCAGCAAACACTCACAATAAACATCTTCTGTCAGAGCAGGAGAAAGGCTTGTCTGGGAAATAAATCTGTGTCAGGTCAGGTCGTCTTTCATGAAATCAAGCTTCAGCTTTCTTGTGTGGGCAGTACAGTAATGAGGTCTCATCTCCTGTCTCTAGTTATTAAATCCCTAATGGCTTCTGCTTATGAGTTTATCCTCTTGTCTATGGCAGGGTTTTGTTGTTTGGTTTTTTCTTCCTGTTTGTTTTGTGCTGTTTCACTTCCTTTCAGTCTGGTTGAGCAATTTCCTGAAAAGTTAGATGATGGAATCCCAGGTTTGGGTGGGAAAGGACCTTAAAGCCCATCAAGTTCCAAGCCCCCATGGGCAGGGTTAATTATGGATGCTTTCTAAAATACGAGGATTAAAGATATGCTTTATTTTAATTTTTAAACAGAACTGTTACTGCCTTGGCGTGTTACTCACCTGGCATGCTGGGATGCTAATGCTGAATCCAATGGACTGGCAGATCCCACGCTAAGCTCCACACAGGGAACTTCCAAAGGGCATTGTTTTACACAGAAGAAAATTCCGTTTTTTAGATATCCCTTTAATCCTGCCTTGTGGGTTTTTTTGTCCAGTTCTTGGATCGCAAGGAGATTAATACTTGAAAGGAGAGATAAGAGAGGGAAAATTAATTTAAAAAAACCCCAAACCCTAAAATGATGGCCATATGTCTAAAAGGACAAAAAGATACCCTTAAATCTTGTTGGTGAAGCAGGGGTTCAGATTCTTTAGTACATAATCACAGAGTCCCAGAATGAAAGGGACCTTAAAGAACACCTTGTTCCAAGCCCCTGCCATGGGCAGGAATATTTTCCCCAGACCTGCCAGAGGTTTGCAGTGACTACAGTTAATTTGGAATAAAATTTGGTTCTTGTGCTCAAGCTTCTTCATTAACCTCTCCAACAAATGATTCCATGAGTTTCTTTTTTAAGCCCTGGCTAATTAAGGGAAAAACACCAAGTGGTGATGTCCAGCTGCAGCAAGGTTGTGCTGCTCTAACACAGTTTCATAATCTTCTTTAAGGAAGGTCCTCAAAGCTCCTGCCTCTGTTTGAATGCATTTGCAATGGATTTCTAAGCACTAAAATAACCAAAATGAGTTAATTCACAGTAATTTTCTAGAAATTACTTGCTGTGTCTCTGCAGCAGGAAGAAATGAATAGTAGCCTGATTTTTGCAGGGGATGAGGCTCTCAAACCAAGCACAGAGAGGAGGAAGAGTTTCTGTCTGGCTCTCAGTGATGCGGGCATGTTTTATAAAAGAGAGGAGGTTTGGAAATCATTGCTTTGTGCTTTTTCTTTAAGAAATTGTTTGCATCCATTGTTGCAAACCTGGATTTAGGTTTTAGACATAACATGCCTGAATATATTGTATCAAGGAGGTATCCCATAAAAAAAACCTGGAGGGAGACAGAGAGAAATACAAGCAGAAAGATTGTGCATTTATTTAGTTATTGCAGTTTCGCTGTAAAGCCTTATTAAAAAAATAACATTAATCTCAGCAATTAACTTCTGTAACAGCAGCTGTGTCACTTGGATGCATCTTTGCCTCAAACATTCTTAGTTTAGGGCTTCAGCTCTGTCTTTCTTGGAGGAATAGACAGGTTGGGAGGATGGAAATCTCTCTATCTCCGATTTTCCTTTCTCACAAAACCTGTCACATTTCAGGGTTTATAAATCCCTGGTGCAGAGCAATCCTGCCTCCAGAGTGGTGCCACCTCTAGGAAGAGGCAGCATGTGATTTTAGTGTAAAAGGTTAAATTTGTTTTCCCAGCTCTCTGGTTGAACTGTGCTGAGTTATGTCATCAGTGTCAATGGTTGTCAGTTCCCTCAGGGCTTGCATCGACCGAGAGGTTCAGGAATCAGCCAGGGCAGGTTTTGGATCGATGATGGAGAGGCAATTATTTATGGGAGGGTGACAGCTTGGGGACTCACCACATGCTCACAGGGAGATCTGTCTTTGCCTGAAGGGTCATAATCACAGAATCCCAGGATGGTTTGGTTTGGAAGGGACCTGAAAGATTATCTCGTTCTTCTGCTCTGGAATGGGCAGGGACACCTCCCACTGTCCCAGATTGCTCCAAGCCCCATCCAGCCTTGCCTTGGACACTGCCAGGGATCCAGGGGCAGCCACAGCTGCTCTGGGCACCTGTGCCAGGGCCTGCCCACCCTCACAGGGAACAATTCCTTCCCAATATCCCATCTGTCCCTGCCCTCTGGTAGTTTAAAGCCATTCCCCTGTCACTATTTGCCTGTGTAAAACATGCTCTCCTTTTTCCTAAGACCCCTTTAAGTACTGTAAGGCTACAATGAGTTCCCCTTGGAGCCTCTTTAGATACTGGGGGGATCTCTAAGATCTCCCCAGAGCTGTCTCTAGGCTGAACAGCCCCTGCTCTTCATAGGAGAGGTTTTTATAGCAGGGTGGGTACAAAAAGCAAATACTGAGCCTGGTGCTGTAGAGAGAGGATCACCTTGCAGGGTTGTCCTGCAGAAACTTGAGATGGTGAGAGCAATCTAAGGCGATCTGAGCGAGTCTGGCTGGGATTCTCCAGATCCTTGTGGCTGCTGCTCTCTGCTGACAGCTCTGGGAATGTGTGGAGAACTCTCGGAGCTCGACCTTGGGTGACCCAGCGCTGGGCTGCGCGCTGGGGGTGTCGCCTCTGTCTTCGCCTAAACAAGTCTGGCTTTGATTGGGAGCTGTTTTAGGAAGATAATGTGGCTCTGTGCTGCCTTTGTTGAGCAAACATAGAAATGAACTTGTATTGATGTGTGGCTGGAGCCAGAGGAATTCAGTGCTGAGATACCGGAGCTGGGTGAAGGTTGGTGCTGACATCTGCTCTGATTATTTTACCTCAAAGCTTCACTGACGTGAGCCTGTGAAGAGATCAGAAAACAAATTTCACTTAGAGACACTCCAAGTGCTTAAGCAAGTTTTATATTTATTTTTATTATTTTGTTATTATATTTTGCTTGCATGGTGCAATTAGGCCTTTGCCCTTAATTACTCCTCTTTCCAACCCCTGAGTAAATCATGGGTGGTGAATGCTCATTGTGTACTGATGGAACTGAAACTGGTGGTGGAAAAACAGGGTGTTACAGGTGCTCTGAACCTGAAAAAGATTGGGGAAAAAGGTAATTTATTTTTCAAAAATAACTTTATTTTGATCTGCTTGTGATTCAGTGCAGAAAGCCTGCCAGGTTTTTCTCTGCAGTTGTCAGTATTTGTTTTTCTGCTCTGCCTGTTGTTGTTTCATGGTTGTTTTGGGAGTAGCTACACTGCACTGCTTTTGTGGAAAAGCAAAGTGTTTGTCTTCACACCATTTTTATTTTAAACAAACCCTAATTCTGTTACCATCTGCTCCATTCAACAGGAAGGAATTTCAAATAAAACCGGACTCCTTATCTCCAAGAGCCACAGGGATAAATTTTCCAGGTTTAAGGCTGTTTTTTAATTGTTAAAACTAACTAGAACACTTGTTATTAGAGAAACTGATTTTTAGATTAATCGATGACTTTATGGAATGAGGAGACGTGGGAGTAAAATGTGTCTTACAGAATGTGGTGTTGAGTTGTTCTTCATGGTATGGAAGAGACAGGAATTTTTGGGCACAGGTAGCTGTGGAATAATAACATTTTGGGTTACTTAGGACATCCTGGTATCTCCAAACCCTTCTCCCAGCATCCTAGCTGACATTGCTTTGTGAACCTCTCTCATGCGACTGATCTCTCATTGCTTTTTTTTTTATTGTTTTTTTTGTTTTTCCTAATAGTTGGCACCAGAAAACACTCTGATGTCCTTCCAGAAGGCAGTGGAGCAGAAGGTGTATGGAGTCCAGGCTGATGTGGTATTGAGGTAAGTCGGTGTAGTCTGAGACTGTCTGTGGATAATCCAGCCAGGAATGGTCCAGCATCTCCCTTGTGTGTGATCATCACAGCTTTTTCCCACTGGAAAGGGCTGGCCTGCTGAATTTGTCCAGTAACTCCTGTCTGTCTCCACTTGTAACACACGGATGCTGCTGATTATTTCACTGAGGTGATGGTGAAATGTGGAGTTGTCCAGGTGGGGGAGCCTGGATGCCTTTGGCATCTTCATTTGCGGGAAGGCTGTAGTTTATCCTAGAGCCTGTTTCATTGCAGTGAAACACAGCCTGGCCTTGAGAATAGACAGAGCTGCTTAAATGTGGCTTTTTCTGGGATGCCCCAGGTGCAGACAGAGCAGAGATCCCAAATTGACTTTGTTGCACAGGAGGGTCTTTACCAACCTTGAAAAACAATCCCGAGAATGCGCCAGGAGGAAAGCCTTCCTCCTCCATCTCCTTGTCGTGGGTTTGACCCTGGCTAAATGCCAGGCACCTACGACGTTTGCTTTCTATGCTCTCTCCTGCTGCAGCTATGCAGAGGAGAGGAGAAACTAACACAAAACCCTGGACTCATGAGTTGAGATAAGATCACTGATAAGGGCCGCACGAGATTCAGGGCAAAAGCAGGCGGGAGACTTAAAGTTGCAAAGAAAAGTGATTTATTAATCGAACAGAGTCAGAGGATAAATTGGAGATAAAAATAAGCTCTTAAGACACCATTTCTTCACTCACCCCTCTTTTCCCTCTTAAGGCACCGCTTCTCAGCTCACCCCCTCCCTCCTTTCTAACTAACTAACAACTCCCAGGCAGGGGCAGGGTGTGGGGTTTTTCTTAGGTCAGTCCATCGCAATTCTTCCACTGCAGACACTGTTTCTCTAGTTGCCCTCTCTCTCTATTCAACCAACAGATCTGGGCTAGGGCAAGGCATGTGGCTTTTCTTAATCAATCAATCCAAGGCCACAATTCTTCTGCTCCAAACACTGTTTCTCTACGCACCCCTCTCCCTATTAAGGCCATTTCTCAGCTCACCCCCTCCCTCCTTCCTTCTAACCAACAGCTCCGGGGTGGGGGCAGGGTGTGGGGGTTTCCTTTGGTCAGGGTCAGTCCATCAGGGGGAAGAATCCTCTACTTAGCCATGGGGGTCCCTCCCACGAGAGACAGTCCTGTGCGAACTTCTTTGGCGTGGGTCCAATCTCACGAGCAGCCCCGCCCGATTGCTGCTGTCCGAGATTCTCTCCAGGCTGCAGAATTCCAAGCCGAGGCCAGGCTGTTTCCATCCCGGGAGCAAGGCCTTTCTCTCTCTTGCAAGGCCTTTGCAACTCTCAGTCTCTGGGACTCCCACTGGATCACAGCTTCCTGCAGGCATCATCCTGCTCCTCTGGCGCGGGCACCTCCCCACAGGCTCTGGGGGTTCTCTGCATCCCCTGGACCCCATGGGCTGCAGGGGGACCACCTGCTCCCCCATGGTCTTCACCACGGCTGGCAGAGGGTTTTCAGCTCCGGCGCCTAGAGCACTTCCTCCCCCATCTTCTCCACTGACCTTGGTGCCTCCATGTTGTTCTCCCTCACATATTTTTACTTCCTCCTCCTCCTCCTTCCCTGGCTAAAAAGAAGTGCGTGCTCACATTGTTTTGATTTCTTCTTAAATATGTTTTCACAGAGGTGTAACTAACATCTCTAATTGGCCCAGGTTTTACCAGCAGCATGTCCATCATTTTCAGAGCCATCAGAGACTGGCTCTGCTGGACATGGTGGAAAATTTCCAGAATCTTTACTCAGGACATGCAGGAGCCATCTTTGTACCCCACCCTGTTCACTGGCAAAAACTGGGCCAGGCAAAACTACCACACTCCTCTCCCTCACATGGCATCAGTGTTTGGGGAAGGAGGAACCTGGTGACTGTCAGAAAGTCATTCCTTGCTGGTAAATGTTGAGCTGTGTTGATAAGACCAAATAAAAGATAATTTAGAGAGGGTTATTTCAAGAGCCGTGCTTTGTTCCAGGAGTTTGATATTCCTTAATATTCCTGCTCCCAGTTTGTCCCAGTACCACTTAGAAACACAAGAAAGACTCAAAGCAGATATTTTATTTTTTCCCTGACTGCTTTGGAGGTTCATGTTGATGGACAGATATTTTTGCCTGGTGGAAGGAAGTTAAATTGTTAATTGCTTTCTTTTTACTTTGCATATTTTTTTGGAGAGAAAATTATTAAAAAACGGAAGGAATTTCTTCCCCGTGGTGAATGGAAGGTCACTGTGGAAGGATGAACTATGAGTTGGGATGTATGTTATACAATTATTGTTTTTTCAAAAATTAGTTCATCAGCTGTTGTGAGGGGACAGTACTTGACCGTCCAGCTCCCAGACAAGCACGTGGCTCCTGTGGCTGAATCCATTAACACTGGCCAAGGAGAAAGGTGGGCTTTGGGAGGAGGAGAGCTGGAAAAGTTCCAGGATCTCTCCCCGTTGCCACTCATCAGCCATCCCAGAGGAGCACTCCAGGTTTAAACAATGCCCTTGATGACCCAATTTCCTGAGCCCTCTCCAGGACACCCAAGTGTCTTCAGAAAAAGAGAATTCCATTGACTTTCAGACTGAAAAGGGGGATATTGGTGCAGCTGGCAGCACCCTTGGGAAGGGTTGGCAGCACAACACCCATTGCTGTCCTTATCCTCACAAAGATGCTCTTTGTGCCTGGGGCTGGATGGGTCCATCCCTCCTGGAACACTTCCGTGTTCTTTTAGGCATGTTTCAGCATGGGTGGGCAGCTTGGACATACAGTCAGAGCCAGAAGAACCTGCTCCATTCCCACTGCACATCCCAAACCGGTTTAAAGCCAGCTTGGATCCAAGCAGCAGGAGCCCGGAATTGCTGAGTGTTCCTCTCTCTCTTCTACCCCTTCCCCCATCTCTTCTTCTAAAGCTCTGATTTTTGTCTCTGAATTATTGCTTCAAAACTGGGCCTGCCAAGACATTGTGGTTAGCCCTGAGTGGTGCTCTGTGACTCCTTGAGGGGAAGGATTGGAAAGGAAGGAGCAAATGTCAAGTGCCCTATAGGATTTCTGCACTATGGTAAAGGTTTAGCAGTGCTCTGCTCTTCTGTGAGATGTTAAACTCAAGCTCCTGTCTCTTTTAAACACTCTGCACTCTTCATTGTGCAGTTGTTTAGCATTTTTTCTTTTTTTTTTTTTTTAATTATTATTATTTTTATTTTTAGCCGTATTTATTAAACCCCTTCCAACTGCAGCAGTGTGGGATTGCTGTGTCAGTGAGTTGCTTTGGGCAGGGGGGAAGGAGTTGGCACAGCACAAGCTGGAAATAGCAAATAACAATGCCAGTGACCTTTGTGAGAAGGGATTTCTGGGGCAGTGGTAAAGCTGAGGCAACATTTGCTCCATCATCTGAAACTGGGTTTCGTTTTCACTCTGGGAAACAGCTCTGGGTTGTCTCCTAATTCAGATGGGATTTGTCATTTCACCCCATCCCCTTTTCAGACTTTATCTGAGTCTGCTGTTAGGAAGATGGGCCCCATGCTTTGGAAAATGTCATTATCAGGCTGGCTGCTCTGGGTTTGTCCTGATTCCTGGGTGCAGACAACTGTCCCCCTGCCCTTGATAAAAACTGTCACTGCCCCGCGTGGTGTTACCACTGATCTGGTCACAGAAAATTGAGTGGAAGGAAGTTTAAAGAGTGTTTTGTATTTATATATTATATATTTTATATATTTATATTTTTATATTTTGTATATTTTTATTTTT
>VZRL01006191.1:5091-16564 GCA_013397895.1 Origma solitaria | reverse complement strand
TCTATAATTTCTTGATGATTTAAAAGTCATCTAGACTATAGTCATCCAGGGCATGCATTTGGCTGTTTCATCTGAGAGGTGTTTTTTTTGTTTTTAAATGCATGAACTTAAATCATGTGGGCATGGAGACAATTTTCAATTGGAGAAGGCAATTTCAGAACATTTTTGGTAGTTTGGAACCCTTGCATCTTGCTGAAAGCCTGATGTTCACATATAGTCTGAAAGGCCTTGAAAATCTCCCTCATCATCTGCTGTGAACAGTTTGAGGAGAATTTGTTAGGGTTTGTGCATCCAGGGAAACCTGTGATGGTTTTGGGAGCTGCAGAAGCTTTGGTGAGCATTCAGGGTGTCCTTGTCCAAGCTACCTGAGTTTGACATTTTGAGGGGGTAAAGGGGAAGAGAGAGGGAGAGATGGATGAGGTGTGGACAGGGTATGTCAGTGTAGGAATGACTGCCAACATCTGGCAGGTATCTAAGAGATATTTCCTCTTGAGGATGCTGGGGATTTTTTAGAATATTTTGAGGATGCTGGTTGAGACCTTTACATGGATTTTGATGTGAGAGAGGCTGGAGTGGGAAGTGGAATTTCTCTCCTCCACCTGTAACAGGCCTATCTTTGCAGCTATGATGGGGTGCCCTTTCTGATGCATGACAAGACTCTCAGGAGAACAACGAACGTGGAGGAAGTGTTTCCAGAGCGGGCCTACGAGCACTCCTCCATGTTCAACTGGACTGACCTGGAGAAGCTCAATGCTGGGGAGTGGTTCCTGCAGGTGGGTGCCATGGAGCCGTGGGGTGACAGGGCATGCCCAGGTCCTCTTTGAGGGGGAAAGGTGTAGATCCACCTCCTTGCTGATGTGGTGCAGCTGGACCACGCTTAGATCCATCTCTACTAAACTTAGATGTGGTCTAAGCCATGTTGTCTTTCTGTGCCTTTTCTGCCACCTGGAAGAAGGGGCCTTAAGCCTGGCTGACACCACAAAGTCAAGACTCACAGGAGGATGAACATGATTATAGAGAGGACAGAAAAGGCAGCGTGTTACACACTGTTCCTTTTTTTAAAATTTACTTTTGGGACAATCATCTTCACAAAAAGCAAGAAATTCAGCCTTTGTGCTGGGGGAGCCTGGACTTTGTGGCAGTAATCCTGGGATGTGCTTTGCTTTCAGAACGACCCTTTTTGGACAGCGGGGTCTCTCTCCAGGGCTGACTACTTGGAGGCTGCCAACCAGTCAGTCTGCAAGCTGGAAGATATGCTGGAGGTGATCAAGGACAACACATCCCTCATCCTGAACTTCCAGGACCTGCCAGCAGCTCATCCCTACTACAGCACTTACATCAACATCACCCTGGAAACCATCCTGGCATCGGGAATTCGGCAGCAGGCTGTGAGTTCCGTGGGGTTGGGGGTGTTTCCAAAATTGGCCTCCTTATGGTTTCCATTAATCCTTGGGTGCCTCCAGTTGGGGACCGATGCCTGAGTGATTCACTTGGATTTGAAATGCCACTCTATGCCAGGAAGCCATGCTGGGCACTATGCCAGTGGTCCCAGAGGCTGGAATGGACCACCTGGTACAGCTCAGGAGAGGTTCTCTCAGGGTATAAGGAAACTGGTTCTCCCTCTTGTTTTTTTTTTTTTTTTTAAAGGCCCCTCTAAGTCCACAATGGAAACGAAGAGCAAGAGAAAAATAGTTAAAACATAGATATGGGGATGTGAATGGGATTTCTCCCTCAGGTTTTTGGGTCCCTATTGGAAATCCATGTGGCTGTTTCTGTGCTGCTCTGATGCTTTGGTGGATGAGTGTCACTGAGTTAGTAAGGCCAGACTGGATGGGGCTTGGAGCAGCCTGGTCTAGAGGAAGGTGTTGGAATGAGATGACTTTAAAGGTCCCTTTCTCTGTGATTCCATGATCCACTTTACCTCTGGCAGCTATTGATTTGGCACACTTTGGGAGCGTGGTATGATCTTGGGGAATTCCATGCCCTGGGCTGGAGTGTTCCCAGATTTGGGAACCACCTTTGCCATAACCTGTGCCCTGTGTCGCTCCCCCCCCAGGTGATGTGGCTGCCGGACACGGAGCGGCAGCTGGTCAGACAGGTGGCTCCGGGCTTCCAGCAGACTTCTGGCCTCAAGCTGGATGCAGAGCGCCTGAGGGAGAAGGGCATCGTGAAGCTCAACCTGCGGTACACCAAGGTCACGAACGAGGATGTCAGGTAGAGCCCTGTGTGAGAGCCTACAGCATCCTCTCCTGAGCATCCCAGCCGGTCCTGCCTGCACAGAGGGATCTTTGCAGATGGGTTTGCTCTTGAAAGCTTGAGCTGTGCAAGCTTTTCCACACCCGTCATCTGGAATCCAGGCTGTTTCTGGGAGCGCACAGCTGCCCCTGACATCTCTACATGCTATCTCAGGATATGATGATCCTCTTTGAAATACAAATGTATGAATTGGCTGATTCTTACTGCACTCACAGCTCTGGAAAAAGTGAAGGCCTTTCACACTGAGTTCCTTCTGAGTGCTGCTTCATCCTCATTAGCAGCTGCCCTTTGTTTCCATTCGTCTGCTCCAGAGCTGCTTCTATGGAGTTTTGATTAATCCAAAGTCTGGATATGCTTTCAGAAATCTCTTTGCAGAAAGAGAAATTCCTGTCGTGTGTCATCTATTTAGACTGATCAGCTCTTCTCTGTAATGACCCTGGCAAAGCAAGGGGTTCCTGTCCTTCTGCTCAAGCCTGTATTTGAACTGTGTGGTGTTTTATCTCCCAGCTTTGCCCCCTTTCTCAGGGAGGGCAGATTGTTTCTAGTAGAGCTTTTCTGGTTTTTAAAGTTAAAATTAAGCAGATTTGCAGAAGAGAAATACCTCCAAAGGAGCTGTCTTGCTGCATGTTAGGGCTGGAAGTAGGGAAGAGCTGAGCCCACAGCTGTTTGAGTGGCCCTGTTTAGGGTGATCCAGATGTGTCTTTCCATGGCTGCCAGCAGTCAGTCAGGCTCCTCACCCTTAAAACCAAGTCTGTGCTTTACCTGCAGAATAATTCCTGCTTGTTTTTCCCTGTACCCATTTGCCCCATGGAGAGGGCTCTGTGCCCACTCACTCATCTATCCCAGCTCATCAGCCCCAATCTCTCATCAGTGCCACCTCAACTGACTCCAGCACCACAGCTGTCACCTGAATGTTCCTGGAACCCTGTGATGCCCAGTCAAATGTGGCTGCAGTCCTGGTTGAACACAGTTCTCCTAATTCTCCCCAAAACCAGCCCCTGGATGCAGCATTGCTGCAACCACTTGTGCTCTTGAGCACCCCTTTGGAGCAGCTTGATCCTGTTGTGAGCTTGGAGATGTCCACACCTTGTACTGAGGCCTTCCACCTCAAAATTCCACTGTTGAATTGCAGGGATTAATTTGTGCTGTCCATGTGAGGGAGATTAGTGATGCTTTTGCTTCACAGAGAAGGAAACAGAGCAAGTTATGCAAATTAGCTGGGTAGCAGATAATTGCCAGTGCTTGGTTTGCTGCTGGCAGCTCCTGGACCCCAGTTTGCCATTTTAGCTGCTTGGAAAATGAGCTCAGGGTGCTGGAAGGTGTAACCCTGCAACTGTTCCCAAACAAGGGCATGGAAGTTGTAGGAATTGATGTTGGAGACAGGTCTGTCAGTGTTTAATTAAGCAGATTGCCCCTGAAGTGTTACAGGCGTGCGAGGCAGATGCTAATTCTGCATCAGCATGACGAGGTGGTTGTTCCAGAAACACACCATGTCCATCATTCCTGGGGAAGCATCTGAGATGATCCGTGGCCTGTGTCAGACAGCAGCCAAGAGGTGAGGAAAGCTGTCAGGATCAAACCATTGGCTTGCAGTGCCCTTGGGTTGCTCATGAAGTGACCACACCCTATTAAAAACCCAATTTCACATAATTCAAAACCAATAACATATGATTACAGCTGATGGCAAGAGCTCTCCTCTCGGAGGTGAAGGTGTGAGGTTTGTGGGGGTCCTGCATGTCACCCTGTGTGTCCCCTGGCAGAGACTACGCCATGGCCAACCTGAGTGTGAATCTGTACACGGTGAACGAGCCCTGGCTGTTCTCCATCCTGTGGTGCGCCGGTGTCCCCTCGGTCACGTCCGACAGCTCCCACGTCCTCCGCAAGGTGCCTTTCCCCATCTGGCTCATGGTAAGCGCCGCCCTGGGAAGGGGCTGGGATCTCCTGGGAGAAGGAAATGCTGTGGGTAGGTGTAGAGGTGTTGGCCACAGCCCTGTGTCTGCTGGGATTTTCCAGGGAGGTTTGGTTTTCCAGGGCTCGAGGGTTTTCCTGCTCTGTACAGCTGAGATGGTAATGGATCAGTGCTCCTCCTGCACAATCCCTTTAGATGGCCTTGTCTCTCCCCATGCAGTCTGGGTGGGATCCGTGGAGATTGCATTGCATTCCCTATTTAACTCACATGATTTTTCCAGTTTTTCTCTGAGGGAAAAGCATCTTAGCAGACCTGCCGAGCATCTGTTAGAGTTGCAGGAGAAGCAGGCACAGTGGTGAGCCAGCAAGCCAGGCCTCTGTTTTGGCCAAGTTACAAAATTAGGTTTTTGCCTGTTCCTAATCCCAAACTGAGGACAAGTTTTACCTCTGGCTATCACATTGTTGGACAAAGAATGAGTGGAGACCCCGTGATGACAGTTCAGCTGGGCTCAGCTGAACTGTCAGATTGGCACCTGGAACCAGACCTACCAGTGCCTGAAAGGACAGAAATTGCACTTACAGCAGGGCACTGTGCCTAAAAACTCCCATCTGCACTCAAAATAGCCCCTGATGTCTCACAGGGATTTATTTCCATTTCCCCCAGACTTGGATTGCCAAACAGCACCTTGCCCTCACCCCAAGGTACAGCTGAGGTACAAAACTTCCAGCCTGCAGAGCTCTGAGAAAATGTCAGGACACAAAAGGAGGGAGAGTTTCAAATTGTTCCTGATCTCAGTTTTCCCTGATAGTTTTGGATGACAGCCTGGCATTAGGAAGGTCATAAATGTTGTGATTTACACCCAACCCCTGCAGCTCTGTGCTTTTCTTGCTCCTTGGTGGCAAGTTCAGCCATTTGGTCTCCCTGTGATTGCACAAACCCAAATGTTTAAGGTCTGCTTCTGTTTTCTGTCTTGCAGCCTCCAGACGAGTACCACCTAATCTGGATCACGTCTGATCTCATTTCATTTCTCATAATTGTAGGAGTTTTTATATTCCAGAAGTAAGTTTGTTACAGCTCTGCTCTTGGGTGTTTGTGACCTGTGTTTTTGTTCAGATTGTCGGGTGGAGATGGGAGAGAGGAGCACCCTGACCCTCAGTTGTTGGATTGCAATACCAGGGGAAATATTTATTAAAAAGTCCTTGCAAGCAAGAATTCCACTCCCAAGATGGGATGTAGAATTGGATGCACCTTTTAAGAAGAATGAGAGATCACAAAATTAGTAGTGTCAGATGCCTTGCTTTCTCCTAAAATGTGTGGAAGAGAAACTGTAAATGCTTTAGGGAAATGGATGTTGAGAAAGACATCAAAATGCTTTAAAGGAAGAAGAGGAGGGGGAGATTCCACAATTATAGTGTTCAAAAAGAGCATGTTACTGTTTTCTTGAATCAGTTTGTTCCTGTTTGGATGAAGAAGGAATAAAAATATTGTGGAATCATGGAAAGGTTTGGGTTGGAAGGACCTTAAAGGTCATTTAGTTCCCATCCCCCTGCCATAGGCAGGAAATTGTTACGGGAAACATTATGATACAGCAAATCAAATCAGTTGCTTAGTTAGAAAGAAGAAGGAGGAACTCTGCTGCTAGAAGCTGGACTTTTCTGCAGCAAAGGGCTTGCTCTTCCAAGAGCCTTGTGCAGGACAGACCCATTTCCCTGATGTTCCAGTTTCTCCACCACATGAAAGAATTGATAGGAGGGTTGAGGATATATCAAAACCAAACCAGAGCAGAATTGCTCAGCTACCACCTGCTGATGTGATTCAGTTCTGGGAAATGGGGCTTGGTATTTGGCCTGTGGTGTCACGGTTGATTTTTTTGGTGGGGTTTTTTTTTCTGTTTTGTCAGTTTGGTTTGTTTGGGGTTTTCTTCCCAAGTTGTTTTTGGGGCAAACCAGAACTTGTTCCTTCATGCAAGGATGAGGGGGTGGGTGGGAGCAGAGGCACTGCTTTGATGTGCTCGTCCTCTTTCCTCTGCATGGCTTCTCTCTCCTCCGTAGCCGTGGGTAGGGATTGCTCCCACTCTTCTGCTCCAGCCTCATGACAGGATCGTGGCAGCCTCTCCAGAGGGAAATACCCATTTTGATGACTTCTAACTAATCTCTTTTTGCCTCTTTGCCTTGTTTATTTTCTTATTGCTCTGACTGTTGTGCATGTTCCTCCTCTTTCTCTCTCTGCTGCATTCTGGCATCTCACAGCTATCACATGATCAGGTAATTCTGGTGCTTTCCTCCTCTTTCTCTTTTTCACTCAGCCTTCCTTTCTCTCTTTCTTTCTCCCTCTCTGCTATGGCTTCACTGCAGATGGACAGGGTAGGATGCAGCTTTTCCTGATGCTTTCCAACACCTGGCCTCAGGAAGGGGGACCGTGACGGTTTGAACATTGCATAGTCCATAGCCATGAGCACCATGGAAGTCTGATGCTGAAGCCAGTGGATGTTTTGAAGGCAATCTGATCTTCTCTTACAATGATCTAAGTCACGGCCTTTTAAAACAGCCCAATTCTGAGGTCCGGGGGCACGTTGTAACTGGGAGATTCCCAGAGGATGTTACGCTTTCTCTGTGGAAATAATCTCAGACAAAATATCCCCTTCCTCCCTGTATTTACCAGAGGTGTTTGAGACCAGCCTCTTCTAAATTGGCTGATTCTAAAGAAAATCATGGAACCTCTTCAGTTAGATTCTCTGAATTAATGGGGTCGATAACTGGAAAGGTTTAGCTCATCAATTGCTGTCCTCAGTGCTTGGGATCTTCCCAAATGACACCGCTGTGAAACTGGAAATGCAGTGTGAAGATACAGAGCACTGCACATGGGGAGGGAATGAGCCTGGGGCACTTCAGTCAGAATCCCAGATTTCTCCTGGCGTTGGCTGTTCCCGTCCCCTTGGAGGGAAGCGCTGTCACTTGTCTGCAGTAAAGCCTTCGCTGCCTCCCTACTCAGACCAAACTCTTCACGTGTTCCCTTCTCCATTGCTCCTGCTCTGTGCCACCACGGGGTTGTATTCCTGAGGATTTGGTTGTCCCCTCCCTCTGCCACCCACTGCCTCGGGGTCAGAGTTGGCCCTGCAGGTGTCCATGAGGTGCCTTGGGTTGCAGTGTTATGACCTTGTGGCATCTCCCCAAAGCAGGGCCTGGCTATGGGGTCGGGCTGAGCCCTCCTGTAGGTGCAGGGAGCTTGGGTGTTCTCCCCTTCTCACCGCCCCTTGCTCGTGGATGAGGAGCAGGCAGGCATGGAGGAGCTGGGCAGGCTTCAGGCAGGAGCAGGCACAGGATGGGGACTTTTTGCAGCTAGCTTGGCTCTGTGCTCACTCCATCTTATCACCTCAGTGCTGATCAACCCCATTGTTATCTCGACCTGCCCCTCTCCCACCGCCTTTCCATGGCATTGAGCATCTCCTCTCCCACCCCAGGGTCTGGCCGTGGACCTAACCCAGTGTATGCTGTCTCTGTGTTGTTGTCCCAGTATTTTTTAGTCTGTTCCCACCCCGTGTCCGTCTGGTCTGCTCTGACGCCAACCTCCCAGAACAGGACCTTCCTGCTGTCTCTCTGGCCTTTTTGCACGCTGCTGTCCCAAACCTGGTCCATCACAAGAGTCCAAGGGGGTAGGAGAGGTGCTATTTTCTATTCAAACGGCTTTTTGGAGTCCCTGAGGCTACTGAGCACAGCACAGAGTGTTTCACGTGGTGGTGGTTGGAGTTGGATCGTGGTTAAATGCACTGGTGGCTCTTCTAGGAGGATATTTCAAAGCACCCCTGCAAGGTGGGGTTACCCTCTCCAGACTCTGTCAGAGCAGTGCACCCCTGTGAGAGGAGCCATCGTCTCCTTGTGCATGTGTCACCACCCTGAGCCTGCCCACAGCCACCACGGGAGATGGAGAGCAGAGGCAGGAGGAGAAAAGCCCTTGGTCCCTGCACCCCTTCCAGGCTGGGCTCTCTGTGCCTCAGAATGACCTGTGTCCTCCCTGGGATGGCTGGGATCTGTGGGGAAAAGGTTTCTTTCAGCCACACAGCCCAGTCTGATGCTGAAAATCCTGGTGTGGTGGGCAAAGAAAAGGCTTCTCGTACCAATGTATTTTGGTCCTGATGTAAGTGTAGGGAGGGTCTTATCCTGTGAGACCTTACAACCACATTGGCCTTAGTGGGATCTGTCTACAGGGGACTAAGGCCAAAAATTATATTGTTCAGGTAGGAGTGGCTCAGTTTAGATGATGATAGAAGAATTTTTTTATATTTTGTTTTATACTTTAATGTCTTAGCCTCCTTGTGCTTCCTCTGCATTGCTTCTGTCCATGGGTCTGTGAGTTGTGTGGTGTTGTGTTGCCATCCCACCCCTTCTTTTCTGTGTAGCCTTCATCTGTACCCTGGTCTGTTTTGTATGGTCACCACTGTGTCAGTCACTGCGATTTGGGAAGGGGATTTGTTTCCACCCCACAAAACTGACACCAGCTAGATTTTCCTGGGAAAAAAAAATTGCATAACTTCTTTTGTGGGTGTTGATTTGTCAGGCTGATGCTGTAGACCCAGGCTGGAGATTTGTGGGCTGCTCAAATCTTCTGTGCCTGGGGCTGGGTAGGGGGCTAGAAAGTGAATGTGATTGTCACTTGTAAGTAAATAGATGAATAAATAATCACCTTCTCTTGTGTGGGTGAGCCACTAGATGGTGCCAGCAGATCAGAAACTTCACAAGCCACCCTAAATCCCTGCCGTTTCTTTATCAAATAGTTTTAGGGCATCCCTGGCAGTGGCAGGGAAAGTGGGATTTGCTGATGGGTCACTGGGGTGTGGGTTATGAAGGCCTGGACTAAACACCATCCCTCTGCGGTCGATCTTGGGTACAGCTGCCTCGGCTGAGCCCACCAGGCTGTGTTTTCCCCTATTCCAATAGCCCACCTTTCCCTGCTAATGAGGGGCTGCTCTCAGTGTCCCCAAGTGCCACATCCACATAGCTGTTCAATCCCTCCAGAGATGGGGACTCCACCACTGCCCTGGGCAGCCTGTGCCAGGTCTGGACAGCCCTTTTGGGGAAGAAATACTTCCTAATATCAAGTCTGAACCTCCCCAGCACAATCTGAGGCCATTTCCTTGCTGTGTCTCAGCTTTGAGATTTTAAATTGTCTCTGAGCTCTCTTCTCCCACAAGCCTCTCTCTGGCACTCGGTGAGGGAAAGTTTGTGGTTTCTTTACTTGCCTTTTTCTCTTGTTCTGTTCCTTCTAAGAGTTAAAATACCTCTGTCTCCTTTGGACCACTGGAGAGGGCTGTGGGACAGCTGCAGTCCCTGGGGAAATCAGTTCATGGGGCTGTGAGCCCGTATGTCTAATTTCTGGGTGGAATTAGGGCGCTCAAGGTGGTTAAAGATGCCTGAGGTAACACTCTCATCTCTGAACATTCTTCTGCCACGTGGGGTTGTGTAGGTGCAAGGGAGCAAAGGGACTTGGTGGTGGCCCCTCGTGTGGAGGATGCCCCTGTGTCTGGAGAGACCAGCCCCTGACATTCTGCTCCTGTCTTGCAGGTGGCGCCTGGGAAGCATCAGGACCTACAACCCGGAGCAGATCATGCTCAGCGCTGCCGTCCGCCGCTCCAGCCAAGATGTCAAGGTCATGAAGGAGAAGCTGATCTTCTCAGGTAGGCATGGGGCTGCTGGGTGTCAGCTGTCACCCTGCTGAGGGAGGAGCTGCCCTTGATTCAGGGGTCTTTTCGTGCTGTGGATCGGAGGGACTGCACTGACCTTGCTGCACTGCACTCATGGGATATGGGCATGGCTCGTGGGGTTTGGAATGAGATGATCCTTAAGGTCCTTTCCAGTCCGAGCCGTTCTGTGATCCATCCCAAACTGGTTCAGGTCTGAGCGCTGATACGGTCAGAAATCTTGAATTTCGCTTACCAAGTTTCCCCATTCTACGCTGTCCCATGTCTTCTCCACTCTCCTTTGTCAAAAGTCATAAAAACATAAAACAAAATAATGGCATATATAACCACAAATACAGTGATGAGTTTGGGATGGACCTGGAATTCAATGGCATTAGAGATTGAGGGGTTCCTGATATCCCTGTGCTCCTCCCAGAGTTAATTTCTGTTGGGGCACAATGGTAACATGCCCATCACATGCCACCTCTAAGAAAGATGCCAAAAATGTGAGCAAGGATGGAAATGTTTAGCTTTAAAAGGTTAAATGTGGTGCATGAAGCTGGAAAACTCACCTTTGAAGGAATGTGAATATAATCCCCCCACCCCCTGAGCTTTGTTATGGGTTTTCTTTTTTTGTATTTAGGGTCTGGAGATGCCCAGCAGGGATCAGGGTTTAGTGCACTGGGCACAGACACAGCAAAAAGGCAACTTTGCTTATTGTGTGAAATGCCAGCCAGAGGTGGTGAAAATCAGGTGTAAATCCAGGGAACCCAGACAAGGAAAGCAGTTGGGCACCGCAGAATTAAGCTTCCCTAGACATAAAACATCCCAGACATCAAATATCCTTAGAGGTGGGGGATGCAGATTGAAGTTTTGTGCCTCTGAAATGACTGTTCTTGCCTAGGGTGGGTGTTTGCCATTGAAACATTGGTGGGTGCAGGTTTTTCCCAGTGAAACCAGTGACTAAAGGAGTCAGTCCTTTTCCAGAATTTGGGTAGGGATTAGGTTCGGGTACTTTGTACCATTCTCCCACACGTGACTTGCTCAACCTGTGACAATGACATCAGGTGTGGGGGAGATCCAGCTCTGGCAGGGTGGTGAAAGGCTGAAATGTAGAGCTGAGCTCCACACTGGAGGCAGATCTGCTCAGAACTGGTTATGGATGAGTGCTGTGTTCCTAAGTCCCTGTAGGATCAGATGGATCCCACGTGCTGGGATTGCGTGGCTGCTCAGTGAGTGAGTTTCCCCATCCAGGGGGGATGCTCCTGTGATCACCCTGTGGTGACAGCCCTGCTTTCTGTGCCCTTGCCAGAGATCAACAATGGCGTGGAGACCACGGACGAGCTGTCCTTCTGCTCCGAGAACGGCTTTGCCAATGAGATGGTGACACCCACGGATCACCGGGACACCAAACTCCGGATCAACTGAGGGCTCTGCTCCGGCCCTGCGCACGCTCCGGCAGCGAGAGCCGTGCTCTCCTGCTTCCCGTGGGATGGGAACCTCTGAGGAACTGCTGGTCGGGCAGAAACCCTGTCCCACTCCCCACCACTGGCTGCTCCACCTCCCTGGTTGTGAGGCTGGGGGGCTTATTTTTGTAAATATGTAGAAAATCTGAATTTTTTTGTCTTTTTTTT
>VZRL01006190.1:3366-14215 GCA_013397895.1 Origma solitaria | reverse complement strand
TAGAATAATATATATTATGTACATTATGTATAAACAAATATATCTTGTAGATATATATTTTTATATATACATATAATATATAATATGTAATGCACATTTTATGTATATATATTATATGTGTATATAAAAATATATCTTTATCTATTAAATAATTACATATATGAATTAATTAATGTATAAGAATTAAATAAATATATAAAAAGTCTATAAATAGACTTTTTCAGTCTATTTTCCATCCCACCCAAGGAATTTCCCCGCCTGGAATTCTGTGATATCGCTAAAATTTGATGGAAATTCAGAATATTAGGCAAGTCTCGCTGTCATCCTATTCTGAATTCTGTGAGGGATTTGTGCAGTTGTGGTTTATTTGGATTTTTGGAGTGCTTGGGAACCCTTGTGGGTAAATCTATGGTGCTTAACGCTGAGAAATCGAAAAATAATTCGATGTTTTCGCCTTGGAATGTTCTTGCAGACGCGGAATTTAATTGTTCTTGTGAAATAAGGATAAAGCTTTGGCTTTGTGTGGGCTGTGTGTGGGCGAGTTTGGGATGAGACGGATTTGGGATTGGGTGGATTTGGTAAAACTGAGCTTCTTTCCCTTAAATTCGCTGTTTGGAAGAGCTGTGGACTTGATTGCGGTGGCTCCTTTGGATGAATGGGATTCCCATTATCCTGAGCAAAACGAGGGAATTCCATCTCAGGATTGGTTCTGGCAAATCCCGAGGCGCGGAATTCCCAGAGAAACCCCGGAAATATCCAGGGAAAGGCTGGGTGGCTCCTTAGGGTGAATGGGATTCCCATTATCCTGAGCACTCCCGAAAAGGAGTGAATTTCATTGCAGAATTGGTTCTGGCAAATTCCGAGGCGCGGAATTCCCAGAGAAACCCCGGAAATATCCAGGGAAAGGCTGGGTGGCTCCTTTGGGTGAATGGGTGTCCCATTCTCCCAAACACAGATAATGGGAATTCCATCTCAGAATTGCTTATGGGGAATTCTGAGGTGCNGGAATTCCATCTCAGAATTGCTTATGGGGAATTCTGAGGTGCGGAATTCCCAGAGAATTCCCAGGGAAATATCCAGGGAAAGGCTGGGTGGCTCCTTTGGATGAATGGGATTCCCATTATCCTGAACACAGATAATGGGAATGCCATCTCAGAATTGGTTCCGGCAAATTCCGAGGCGCGGAATTCCCAGAGAAACCCCGGAAATATCCAGGGAAAGGCTGGGTGGCTCCTTTGGATGAATGGGATTCCCATTATCCTGAACACAGATAATGGGAATGCCATCTCAGAATTGGTTCCGGCAAATTCCGAGGCGCGGAATTCCCAGAGAAACCCCGGAAATATCCAGGGAAAGGCTGGGTGGGGTTTGGATGAATGGGATTCCCTTTATGCTGAACACAGATAATGGGAATGCCATCTCAGAATTGGTTCCGGCAAATTCCGAGGCCCGGAATTCCCAGAGAATTCCCAGGGAAATACCCAGGGAGAGGCTGGGGGGGGTTTGGATGAATGGGATTCCCATTATCCTGAACACTCCTGGAAAGGAGTGAATTCCATATGAATGGGATTCCCATTATCCCAGACACAGAGCAAAAGGAGGGAATTCCGCCTCAGAATGGGTTCTGGCAAATTCCGAGGTGCGGAATTCCCAGAGAATTCCCAGGGAAATACCCAGGGAGAGGCTGGGGGGGGTTTGGATGAATGGGATTCCCATTCTCCCGAACTCAGGATAATGGGAATTCCATCTCAGAATTGCTTCTGGCAAATTCCGAGGCGCGGAATTCCCAGAGAAACCCTGGAAATATCCAGGCAGAGGCTGGATGGGTCTTTTGGATGAATGGGATTCCCATTATCCCGAACACAGATAATGGGAATTCCATCTCAGAATTGGTTCTGGCAAATTCCGAGGCGCAGAATTCCCAGGGAATTCCTGGAAATATCCAGGGCAAGGCTGGGTGGGGTTTGGAGCCGCCGGTGACAGCAGAAGGCGTCGGGGTTGGAATGGGATTTAAGGTCCCTTCCCACCCAAACCATTTGGGATTTTTGATTTTATTTATCTTCTGACCAATTTCACACCAATTTCCTTCAACCCCTTTTGGTCACGATTGTTCAATCCTCCGGAGATTTCGGAAGCCTCAGATTCATCCCCAGGGTTTTTCCATTCCAAATGGAAATGTTCCAACTTTCTTCCTGCAATTCTTCCTTTTTTTCCTTCTCCTTCTCCAAATATTTGGCTTCCTTCCTGAAATTCTGCTACGTCATTCCCAGAATAATTTGAATTATTACCTTCCTCTTATCTGGAATTACCTTCCCCTTAATTTGAATTACTTTCCCCTTAATTTGAATTACTTTCCCATTAATTTGAATTACCTCCATCCCATTTTCTAGACTTGTCCACAGCACATTGCTCGAGGTGTGGACACCACAGGGATTTATTTAGGATTAAAATCCCACTTTTCCCTGCTAAGAACTCCCTGGAAATGGCCAACGTTATGTTCATTTTCCAGAATTTTCCGTGGTTTTAGTGAACTTCCAGGAAAGGAATTTTAACTTAAATTCCGTTTAATGGCCGCTGCTGGAAGTGGAGGAAATAATTCAATGGAGCTCTCGGCCTGAGCTGGAATAAGTGGGGCAATTATCCATAAAATCTGTGTTTAATTAATATTTATTATTAAAAATAAATTGAAATTATTAAAATTTGAAGCAATTTCAGTCTGGGGATGGGTTATGGGCCACTCCTGAGGCTGGGAGGGAAACAAGTCTCTGTCAAACTGAAATTCTCCCACTGCAGGGTTTGAGCAGGAAAAAAAAAATAAAATACACAGATTTTCACGAATGCATTCCCATCCCTCAAATTAACTTTTGAGCAGGATAAAAAGAATGAAAATCCACAGATTTTCACCAATGCATTCCCATCCCTTGAATTAACTTTTGAGCAGGAAAAAAAGAAAGAAAATTCACAGATTTTCACAAATCCATTCCCATCTCTTGTATTAACTTCTGAGCAGGAAAAAAAAAATTAAAATCCACAGATTTTCACAAATGCGTTCCCATCCCTTGTATTAACTTTTGAGCAGGAAAAAAAATTGAAAATCCACAGATTTTCACCAATGCTTTCCCATCCTTTGAATTGACTTTTGAGCAGGAAAAAAAGAATGAAAATCCACAGATTTTCACGAATGCATTCCCATCCTTTGAATTAACTTTTGAGCAGGAAAAAAATGAAAATCCACAGATTTTCACAAATCCATTCCCATCCTTTGAATTGACTTTTGAGCAGGAAAAAAAGAAAGAAAATCCACAGATTTTCATTAATGCATTCCCATCCCTTGAATTAACAGAGATTTCACTTTAATATATACTTAAGAAGAGAGGAAATTTTTATAATTTGACTTTTGAGGCATTTTTAATGACTCAGTCATTACGGAGCACTCAAATTCTGGGCTGATTGAATGTTAAATGTTAAATATTAAATATTAAATTTTAAATGTTAAAAGTGGCATTTTCTGGGCACATTTCTGCTCTCCAGACCCCCTCCATGGTTGCTGGGAAAACACAAAAAAACGCAGCAGCAGAACCCAGAGTGATTCATTTTGTGTGCTGGAGGGGAAAAAAGGCCTCGTCATTCTCACAGGTTGCCAGCGCCGCTTTTTTACTGCAGTTCCTGACAAAAAAATACGAGAAAAACTCAGATTTTCATCAGAAAGGGCACAGTGCAACAAAGAGTGGTAAGCGAAGTGTAAAGAGAATTATTGTTGCTGTAAATTCAGAGTACTTCTCTTCCCATCCTAATTGTTTCAAAACTTAATTATTGTTATTTCTTGAAGGGTTAAAAAAAAGCAGGGGTTTTTTTGAGACTAAGCAGATACAATTCCTTCATAATTGTGATAAAGTCACATCCTCAGTTTAGGGAATCATTAGGGTGATGGAATCCCAGAATGTTTTGGGTGGAGAATTGTTGTTTCTGTTGTCTTACCGTCAGTAAATTCAGAGTGCTGCTCTTCCTCTACTAATTGTTTCAAAACTTAATTACTGTTACTTCTTGAAGGGTTAAAAAAATCAGTTAGGTTGGTTTTTTGAGGCTTTAAGCAGATGTAATTCCTTCATAATTATGATAAAGTCACATCCTCAGTTTAGGGAATCATTAGGATGATGGAATCCCAGAATGTTCTGGGTGGAGAATCACTGTTGCTGTGGTCTTACCATCAGTAAATTCAGAGTGCTGCTCTTCCTCTACTAATTGTTTCAAAACTTAATTACTGTTACTTCTTGAAGGGTTAAAAAAATCAGGTTGTTTTTTCAAGACTTAAAGTGGATGTAATTCCTTCATAATTGTGATAAAGTCACATCATCAGGTTAGGGAATCAGTGGATTCAGTAAATTCAGAGTCCTACTCTTCCCATACTAATTGGTTAAAGACTTAATTATTTCTTGAAGGGTTAAAAAAAATCAGTTTGGTTGTTTTTTTGAGGCTTTAAGTGGATGTAATTCCTTCATGATTGTGATAAGGTCACTTATCAGGTTAGGGAATCTGTAGGATGATGGAATCCCAGAATGTTTTGGGTGGGAATGAGCATTAAAGCTCTTCCAGCTCCACTTTCTCCTATCCCAAATTGCTCCAAGCCCTGTCCAGCCTGGCCTTGGACACTCCCAGGGATCTCTGGGAATTCAGTTCCTCAGTGCCCTCACAGGGAAGGATTTTTCCCCAATATCCCATCTCGGTCTCCCTTCTTTCAGCCTCGATTAAACACAAACAAATAAAATATCCCTCAGAGTGCTCCGGTCCCTGCTGGAATCAGCTCTGCTCCTTAATTTCCTCCCGGGAAAGATAATTCCTTCAGCTTTGCGCTGTGCCGCTTTAATCCGGGAGGATCGGAGGGAGGGTTTGGGGCCTTGGAGCGATATTTTATCCCAAAAATCCCTGAAGGATCTTCGTCCTTTTCACAGAGGACAAACTTGACTGAAATCAGAATTATTTCGTGTTCTAAAAGCAGAAATAACGGAGCGGTGAGAATCCAGAGGTGAGAGAGCCATGAGGTGCTGATGTCCAGGGCAGGAATTCTCCACTCCTGGGGCCGGATGAGCTGTCCAGGGCAGGAATTTTGGGTCCAGGATGAGCTGTCCAGGGCAGGAATTCTCCACTCCTGGGGCCGAGATGAGCTGTCCAGAGCAGGAATTTTGGGTCCAGGATGAGCTGTCCAGAGCAGGAATTCTCCTCTCCTGGGGCCAGGATGAGCTGTCCAGGGCAGGAATTCTCCACTCCTGGGGCCGAGGTGAGCTGTCCAGGGCAGGAATTTTGGGTCCGGGATGAGCTGTCCAGGGCAGGAATTTTGGGTCCAGGATGAGCTGTCCAGAGCAGGAATTTTGGGTCGGGGATGAGCTGTCCAGGGCAGGAATTTTGGGTCCAGGATGAGCTGTCCAGGGCAGGAATTTTGGGTCGGGGATGAGCTGTCCAGGCCGGGGCAGAGCCGGGAGCTCTCCAGACCTTTTCCCTTCCCGATTCCCGAGGGTCACTCGTCCCCTGTGCTCGGAGCTGTCACATCCACCATTCCGGGAGGTATTTTTGGGATTTTCTCTGCTCTCAGGCTGGTTTTTGGCGATCCCCGTCTGGCGCAGCCTGCCAAAATCCTCCCCAAATATTCCCGCAGACGCTGCTCCCAGGGCTCCGTGCCTTACATAAATCCATAAATCCATAAATCCCGGGCTGACGGAGAAGTTAAATTACCCTTCTCCCCCCAGGGACCTAACCTTGTTTACCCAATCTCTCCGGATTATTATTGCTGCGAAGAATTATCTCCTCTCCCTTCGCCAATTCATATTCCTCCAGGCCTTGAAGGATTGAGAGCAGCAGGCAGTGGGGTTTATTTATTTATTTATTTATTTATTTATTTATTTATTTATTTATTTATTTATTTATTTATTTATTTATTTATTTATTTATTTATTTATTTATTCATTGCACCGTTTTGTAGGCAAATATTTTGATCCAAAAATGTGGAATTTGGCGGCCCTGTTGGAGCCTGTGACTGCGCGGTGACAGCTTTTTCCCCTTAATTCTTAAGATTTTAAGATTTAAATCTTAAATCTTAATTTAAATCTTAAAAAAGAACTCAATTCCTGTCGCAGACTCACCGATGAAGAGAAGCAGAATCTGATGATTGCGAACCTTTTGGAACTAAATGAGCCACCGGCGCTTCTTGTGCCTCACCCTGATTTTTACGGGACCCCACAAACGACGGTGGGGATCAAAGAGGCTTTAAAGGACGGGATCCAGACCTCAAATGGATCCCTCTGAGTTGTCTTTTGGGATTATTCTGGCGGTCAAAGCCTCTAAAAATGAGATGATGCAGTCGCCGCATGGACAGGGAGATAACGAGCCGTTCCTTTTCTGGTTTTCCGTATCGAAAAAGAGCAGCGGGAGGAACTTCGGGATGGGGCCGGGAGATGGAAAAGAGGGAAATGGAGAATTTGTGTCATCCTGCAGCTGATTTGGGGTTCGCAGAAAGAAGCAGAAAGGGCAGAGGAGCAATGTTGGGAATCATTGCATCGATAGAAATAAACTCCCCAGCCACGGATTTTTGGGATATTGATATATATTGGCCTGGCCACTTTGGCCACAGGTTTGGGGTTTTTTTGCCATGGAATATTCAGCAGCAGATGTGAGGGAATCTGAATTTCTGTACCCTGTTTCAGGTTCTGAGCTTTCCTGCCCGTTTGGGTTCTCACGGAGGACAATTCCGCTGATCTGCCACAGCTCCGTGCGCCCTTGCCAGCCCTGTTTTTGTCACCTTTGGAGTCTGAGTTAATTTTAAATTTTTTTTTAAAGTAGAAAAGAACCAGAGTGTGCTTAAAATGGCATGAACAGAAGGCACAGCTGTATTTATTCCCAGCCTGGTGTTAACACCTGGGATCAGAGGAATTTTTCTGGCAGAGGTAGATCAGGTGTTAAGTGGCTCATTTAGTTCTGTTCCTTTCCTAATAATCAGCAAGGATGGGGAGAATTTGAGTGAAAAACCCCGAATTTCTTACTCCTTAATTCCACCTTTTTTCCTTTTCACCCCTATTTTTTCCTGCCTTCCCTCCTAAATCATCAGCAAGGATGGGGAGAACGTACAGTGAAAAATCCTGAATTTCTTACTCCCTAATTCCACTTTTTTTCCTTCTCACCACTATCTTCTCCTGCCTTCCCTCCTAAATCATCATCAAGGATGGGGAGAATGTAGAGAGAAAAATCCTGAATTTCTTAGTCCTTTAATTCCACCTTTCTAGGTTTTTAATCCCCATCTTCTCCTGCCTTCCCTCCTAAATCATCACCAAGGTTGGGGAGAATTTGAGTGAAAAATCCTGAATTTCTTACTCCTTAATTCCACCTTTTTTTTGGTTTTCACCCGCACCTTCTCCAGCCTTCCCTCTTAAATCATCAGCAAGGATGGGGGGAATGCAGAGTGAAAAATCCTGAATTTCTTACTCCTTAATTCCACCTTTATTCATTTTCACCTCTATCTTCTCCTGCCTCCCCTCCTAAATCATCACCAAGGTTGGGGAGAATTTGAATGAAAAATCCTGAATTTCTTACTCCTCAGTTCCACCTTTTTGCCTTTTCACCACCATCTTCTCCGGCCTTCTCCGGCAAGAATGGGAAGAATTTGAGTGAAAAACCCCAAATTTCTTACTCCGCAATTCCACCTTGTTTTGCTTTCTACCCCCATCTTCTCCTGCCTTCCCTCCTAAATCATCAGTAAGGATGGGGAGAAAGTACAGTAAAAAATCCTGAATTTCTTACTCCTTTAATTCCACTTTTTTTTGGTTTTCACCCGCACCCTCTCCGGCCTTCCCTCTTAAATCATCAGCAAGGATGAGGAGAATGCAGAGTGAAAAATCCTGAATTTCTTACTCCTTAATTCCACCTTTATTCATTTTCACCTCTATCTTCTCCTGCCTCCCCTCCTAAATCATCACCAAGGTTGGGGAGAATTTGAATGAAAAATCCTGAATTTCTTACTCCTCAGTTCCACCTTTTTGCCTTTTCACCACCATCTTCTCCGGCCTTCTCCGGCAAGAATGGGAAGAATTTGAGTGAAAAACCCCAAATTTCTTACTCCGCAATTCCACCTTGTTTTGCTTTCTACCCCCATCTTCTCCTGCCTTCCCTCCTAAATCATCAGTAAGGATGGGGAGAAAGTACAGTAAAAAATCCTGAATTTCTTACTCCTTAATTCCACCTTTTTTTTGGTTTTCACCCGCACCCTCTCCGGCCTTCCCTCTTAAATCATCAGCAAGGATGAGGAGAATGCAGAGTGAAAAATCCTGAATTTCTTACTCCTTAATTCCACCTTTATTCATTTTCACCGCTATCTTCTCCTGCCTTCCCTCCTAAATCATCCACAAGGATGGGGAGAATTTGAAGGGAAAATCCTGAATTTCTTACTCCCTTAATTCCACTTTTTTTGGTTTTTCACCCCCACCTTCTCTGGCCTTCCCCCCTAAATCTCCCACTTTTCCTTGGCAAAATTCCTTTTCAATTCCGCCTCCTGAACCCCNAGTGAAAAACCCCAAATTTCTTACTCCGCAATTCCACCTTGTTTTGCTTTCTACCCCCATCTTCTCCTGCCTTCCCTCCTAAATCATCAGTAAGGATGGGGAGAAAGTACAGTAAAAAATCCTGAATTTCTTACTCCTTTAATTCCACTTTTTTTTGGTTTTCACCCGCACCCTCTCCGGCCTTCCCTCTTAAATCATCAGCAAGGATGAGGAGAATGCAGAGTGAAAAATCCTGAATTTCTTACTCCTTAATTCCACCTTTATTCATTTTCACCGCTATCTTCTCCTGCCTTCCCTCCTAAATCATCCACAAGGATGGGGAGAATTTGAAGGGAAAATCCTGAATTTCTTACTCCCTTAATTCCACTTTTTTTGGTTTTTCACCCCCACCTTCTCTGGCCTTCCCCCCTAAATCTCCCACTTTTCCTTGGCAAAATTCCTTTTCAATTCCGCCTCCTGAACCCCTGGAAGTTCAGGCACATAAAGCCAATGGAAAAGTGGTTTTTAATCAGCTGTTGCTTTGTGAGCGCCCTGATCTCAGGCACTAATTTGCAGCAAGGATTAATTTTCTCGTTAGCGCGGGCGATTACGATCCGTGCAGAACAATGCGATCACAGCGATGCGAGTGCTGCTCCAGCTGATTAAAGCCTTCTCCTCCTTTCATTTCATATTCTCCTATTCCCAGCTGGAATTTTTTTAACCTCAAAAGCAGCCAAACGTAGAGATGAGCTTTTTAGATTCATTTCATCGGCAAACCGAAGCTGGAATCACAGAGATGTGCAGGAATTCCTCGGGAATTCCTGCTCTGGGAATACCTGGGGCTTGTCTGATTGAAATGCAGAATTTCTGGCTCGGGCTCGATCTGCAAAGGTCACGAGTGCCGTGCAGAGGTGAAATCCTTAGCGGGAAAGAGCCGGAGCTGCGACATCCGCGGGCAGATTCCGACAAAAATGAGTGTGATCTGACGATTCTGTAAATGAGGTTCCTGAGGGAACTCATTCTTCGTGTTGGAGCCATCGGTTGGAGCCTTCTCGCGGGAAGGGCCAGTGAGAAATTCGGGATTTTTCACTCTGCGTTCTCCCCAGCCTTGCTGCTGATTTAGGAGGGAAGGGAGTAAGAAATTTGGGATTTTTCACTCAAATTCTCCCCATCCTTGGTGATGGTTTAGGAGGGAAGGCAGGAGAAGGTAGCGGTGAAAAGTTGAATTAAGGGAGTAAGAAATTCGGGATTTTTCACTCTAAATTCTCCCCATCCTTGCTGATGATTTAGGAGGGAAGGCAGGAGAAGATGGGGGTGGAACTTAATAAAAGTGGAATTAAGGGAGTAAGAAATTCAGAATTTTTCACTCAAATTCTCCCCATCCTTGAGGATGATTTAGGAGGGAAGGCAGGAGAAGATAGCGGTGAAAAGTAGAATTAAAGGAGTAAGAAATTCAGGATTTTTCACTGTACATTCTCCCCATCCTTGGTGATTATTTAGGAGGGAAAGCAGGAGAAGATGGGGGTGAAAAGGAAGAAAGGTGGAATTAAGGGAGTAAGAAATTCAGGATTTTTCGCTCAAATTCTCCCCATCTTTGGTGATTATTAGGAAAGGAACAGAACTAAATGATTATTGAGATTCAGTTATCTCAGCGAACGTCGCAAATTCCGCGGATTCGGAACGGTTCCGATTGTTCGGACAGGAAGAGCGGCCACGGGAGGCAACAATTTGCATTCAGATAAAACTCAGGGAGGGCTCTGTGTTCTCTGGAGGCTTAAGGAAGAGAGGGAATTTTTGGGAGCAGTTCATCCCAACAAAGCCAAAGATGGACCAAAAAAAAGGACTTTTTGGCTGCCGCGTGCGGTGATTTGTGTTTGGGGCATGTGGAAGTTCTGGCTCTCGGCAGGACATGGGGAATGGCTTCCCATGAATAGATGGACAAAAAAAAAGGATTTTTTGGCGGCTGCCGCGTGCGGTGATTTGTGTTTGGGGCGTGTGGAAGTTCTGGTGCTCAGCAGGACATGGGGAATGGCTTGCCATGAAGAGATGGACAAAAAAAAAAGGACATTTTGGCCACTGCCGCGTGTAGTGATTTGTGTTTGGGGGATGTGGAAGTTCTGGCTCTCTGCAGGACACGGGGAATGGCTTCCCATGAATAGATGGACCAAAAAAAGAACTTTTTGGCCACTGCTGCATGCGGTGATTTGTGTTTGGGGCATGTGGAGGTTCTGGCTCTGGACAGGGCACGGGGAATGGCTTGCCACAAATAGAAGGACAAGGAAAAGGACTTTTTGGCTGCTGCCACGTGCGGTGATTTGTGTTTGGGG
>VZRL01006189.1:357258-377897 GCA_013397895.1 Origma solitaria | reverse complement strand
TGCCCACTGCCCACTGCCCACTGCCCACTGCCCACTGTCTAGTGCTCACTGCCCAGTGCCCAGTGCCCACTGCCCTCTGCCCACTGCCCAGTGCCCACTGCCCATTTCCCAGTGCCCACTGTCCAGTGCCCACTGCCCACTGCCCAGTGCCCACTGCCCACTTCCAGCACCCGGCACCGCGGACCCAAGCACCCTGACATGGCCTCGGTAGCCATCCAGCCCAGGACCCACATCCGGGGACAGCCAGGCTCTTTTCCAGCCCAGCAGAAATCCACGGCTTGGCTCTCTGCTTCCTCCCATCTGCCCAAGTTTATTTTCCTTGTTTTCTGTTTATGAGCTAGGGGAGTATTGAATTTCCCGAAGTCACTGCCATCCATTGCCACAGGTCTTGCACACAAAGACTCCCTCAATGCCAGGATCCAAGTTTTGCAATTGGACCGGTTCCCTTTCCCTTCAACCATTGTGGAAACAGCCTTTGTTTTGCTTCTGGATCTTGTTCCTCAGGCCCAAATCAAGGGCCACTGTCCAAGCCTGGGTTTTTTGAAATCTGATTTGATTGCTTTAATGAAAACAGCACATTTCAGGGGATGGGGCTGAGGTCCTTGAACAGTAGGATTTTTTTCTGCAGGACTTATATATTTGCAAATGCTGCGCTGTCCAGCCCTTCCAGTTCCCTCTGAGCAGCAGGAACTGAAGGGACAGGGCACAAATGCTCCTCAGGGATTAGTTAAAAGAGAAAGCTGGCTCGGAATCTCCATTCCAACTGCAGACTGACAGCCAAGGTTGACCATCCTGTGCCCTCGGAGGGGCTGGGGAGCTTGGCAGGTGCAGCACCTGCAGGGAGCAGGCTGTGGCAGTGGCTGCGGTCAGGGGGAACCACCATCCTGCTCTGGCTTCTCCGGGGCCTCTCTGGCCCCCAGGAATGTGGCTCATTTCACTGGAGCCACGCGTTACCTCCAGTGGGAGATACCTCTGCACCATGTCCTGGCAAAGGGCAGCCGTGCTTCTCTGTTCCACGCACGAAAGTCGCACCAGCCTCAGCCTTTCCTGATGAAAACTCCATTTATTCTGGGCCTGTAGGAGAGGAATCCCCTCTAACTGCATGCTCAGGCATGTGCTGAAGCTGCCCTTGTGTGTGTCAGAGCCAGGGAACGGTTCTGTAATCGCCCATTTTTATTTAATTGTAACGCCCCTGTCCCACTAACTGTTCCAGATGCTCTCATGGTTCCTAGCTCTGGGCTCTAAACATGCTGTTCTCCTCACCCTGGTCCCCACCCTTCAAGCACAAACAATGGTTTTGCTGGTTTTTGAGCCTTTTTTGCGCCAACGGGATGTGGGGAGAGAATCCCCTTCATGCCAAATTCAGTTGATAATAAAAAACAGGAAGGAGGGAGCTGCGTGGCAGCTTCAGAGGAGCTGGGGAGCCCGGGCTGCTCACCGTGGCGTGCGGGTGTCACCATCGCCCGGCAGCACCCCAGGGAGGGATAAGGGGCCAGGTGAGGGGGGCGTGATGGGGTGGAGCAGGCTGGAGTTTCACGGAGGGATGCGAGGGGAGGCCGCAGAGCCCAGCAGTGATGCTCCCAGGGCTGCTGCTGCAGTGCCCAGCGGGTGCTGGCTGCTCCCAGTGAGACCAGGGATGCTGCAGGGACAAGGGCACCTCCAGGTGCCATGGCAGGGTGGGCAGGGCACAACCAGGGCTGCCATCGTGCCCTGGGAAGGGGACGGAGGGCTGTGACGATCCTGCAGCACCACGGCAGTGCCACCACCCACATGTCACAGTGTGCCAGCCACTGCCTGGCAGGCGCTGTGCCCGTGCTGGAGGCTCCAGTGCCCTTGGCAGTGGGCAGGTGGCAAAGGCTGGGCCCAGAGGGACCCTGGCCAGCTGCTCCATCTGCACAGCTGCTGTGGGGAGCCCTGGTTAGCAGCCCATCCTTGGGGGATCACTTATCCTCGTCCCCACGCTGATGGCAGAAGTGGGGAGGAGAAACTCTAAATGCAGCTGGGAAACTGATGCCATCAGTGCTGGGGCCACATGGGGCCGGTGGCCAGAGGAAGGGGACCCTCTCTCCCAGGGCAGATTGTCGCTCTGCTCTCTGCAGGTTCCTCCATCTCCTCTTTTATCCCTTCTTTACGTATATTTCAGAATGATATAAATTCTCCGCTATGGACCCTGCTGGGCGAGCACAAAAGAGAACTTGCAGGCAGGCCCAAGAGAAAGGGAGGATAAAAAAAGCCACAGGAGAAAATTAATAAAGCATTTGAGAAAGGGAGAGGATGCCTCGCTGGGAAAGTGTGTAGCACACAGGGCTCCCCAAAGCACATCAAAGCCTGACTCTGAAATTAGCCCAACTGATGGGAATGTAAAGCAGGGGATTCTCCCACTGAGCTGTGGATTGAGAATCCCCCCACAGGCTGCGAGGCACTGACATTTGTATTTATCCAGGCTTGAAGCTCCATCATGGAGCTTTTCAAAGGGCACTGCTGGGACCCAGCAGGCCTCCTCCCCAGCATGGCAAACATGGCACTTTTAATTACTGCTCTGTGCCGGCACATGTGCCCGACCCCCACACTAATTCTTGTTGCAATTACAGCGATCTAATTGAGTTTATTCTCTCTCTGAAGCTTTTGTGTCCTTTCTTCCTCGCACTCCCTGCCGGTGAGAGCCGAGGCTTCCATTGATCCGCTAGGTAGGGACAGGGGCAGTGCCTGGCGCTGGCCCTGGGGCCCGCCAGCCTCATTGTGTCCTTTGAGCTGGGAAATGCCAAATCCCCCCCGAGGCAGCGCCCTGGTGACCCTGGCGCCGAGCTCGAAGCATTTCACCATGCTGGCGAGCGGCGTGCGCTCCACGGCTCGTTTGGAGAAGCAATTTTACATTTTTATAGGAAAATTACTCACAATTGAGAGGGAAATGATGCCGTGAATGTGACAAATAGGCTCTCCGTGCACAGGGAGGATGCGTTCAACAGCGACCGTAAAGGTCTTCAGACCTGTTTGTGCAAATGGGGGAAACCAGAGACTCTTGGCTCCCATCAGAGAGTTTTGTCTCCATCTCCCCTCACTCTCTGCGATGCTTAAGGGAGCTCTGAGACTCGTCAGGTTCCCAACATGAAAATGCACCACCTGCTCACCAGGGAGGAGATGCTTTTGGAAGGTTCCTGGCGGAGCACGGTGTGTTCCCAGCGAGCAGCAGCTCTTTTATCAGCAGGTGCACAGCACCCTGTGCCCAGCAAGTGCCATTAGTGACTAAAGAATGACCTTACACAGCCCCAGCTGTGCCTCACACCTGTGGCAGGTGTTGCAGGTGGAGCCAGGACCCGTCAGGTCCCCCCTCAGGGTCAGGCCAGGCAGCATCAGGGAGCCCCTGGATGCTCCAGCCGCTGTCCCTCCAGCTTTTTTTTATACAATGGCAAATATGGATGTCTACTGAAAACAAACACACCCATTTGCAAGCTTCTATTGGAAATATTTTGACCAGAAAACAAATTAAAATCCACTTAGGTTTGTTTTTTTTTTTTTAAATCTCCTCAGCTTTTGCATCTCTTGGGAGTGAATTTTGCCTCCTCTTTCCCAGCACTCACCTCTTCTTTCTGTTTTTTCCCTTCTTGCTGTCTCTCTGGATTACAGGGCCGTGGTGGGACAAGACACTCCAGCCCCAGGGGCTGTTGCCACCACTCATCACAGTGACCTCTTGCTTTTCAAACTTATTTGATTAACAATAAGGAAAATAAAACTTGCTGGTGCTTGAAATTAAAATTTTCTCATGCAATATGAGCCGGAGAAACGCTGGACCTTCTACAGGGAAACGAAGAGAGCTCCCACCTGAGACAGTGCCAGGGCTGGGCTGGGGCCCCAGGGGCACCTCCGTTCCTGGGGGCTCCTGGAGGAGAAGCTCTCTTTGGAGAGCCTGGTGGGAACATCTGCCATGGCTTCTGCGGATGCTCTTCAGGAGGGAGGGAAGCAGACACATGGTGACTGGCACGCGGCCCAATGAGGGAGGAGGGGGAGGAATTAACTCTCATTTAAGTCCACTTTTGTTGTAAATAAACTATAATCACTTCAAACCTTTTGCTTAATCAGAAAAGGCTGTTGAACATTAAGCAAGCCATCGGCAGGCTTGTCTTACTGCTGGATTAGAGATATTAAATGCCAGCAATACTTGCTTTTCTTAATCTGTCCTGCAGCTGCATTATTAAAACAAACACATTTGCAGACCTGCAAAAATCCAGAAATGAAAACAAAAGATGAGATTGAAGCTTTCCCAGAGGCAAGATCTGAAATCTGGATAATTTAAAAGCCTACGTTTAGTCTTCATCTTTTGAACCAAATAATGGAGGGAAATGACACATAATAAAATTACCACTGGAATTAGCAGCACAGTCTCTAACAGAGCCAGGTTAAAACTTAGGAATCCCTCTGTGCAGAGACAACACCTCTTGAGCCCTCTCGCTGCCCTGCCAGCACGCAGGACTCCTCTGCAGCCCCAGGTTTTTGCTGAAGAGATCAAACGGCTCTGGAGGTAACAAAAATGCCATTTTTTTCAGGAACTGGTGGGTTTTCTGAAAGCTCCAAATTCTGGACTCCGATAAACAAGCCCAGAGAGGCTCTTCCAGTTCATTAAATCTCACCTGTATCTGAAAAAAAAATGAAGGTTTCTGGTTACCTCGGTGGCATAGAAAACCTTGGAAGTGTGACGCCCAGGAGCCCAGCAGGAGCAGAGAGCAGCACACACTCATCATTTACTCAAAATTTGAGCCCTCCTGCTGGCCAGGGAGCAGCTGCTGGTGCCAGGAGCTCCAGGAAGCCACAGGGAGAGTGACCCAGTGTCTTCTGGGGCATGAAACTCCAGAACTGCCCCCAAATAGGTACCAGGGTCCCCTAAGGATGAGGCACGGCCGGGAGCAGAGCGTGGGGTCCTGCCCTGAGCTGGGGTGCGATACCAGCAGCCCCTCCTTGCCCCGCCGGAGTTACGCAGCCACTGCCACCCTACCCACAGCTCTGGCATCCTTTTGTTCCTCCCTGCAGCCCTGGGGACAATGGAGCCCAATTTTAAGGGAAACAGAGGGAGGTGCCAGCTCGGCAGGGCTAGGCACACTGGGACGTGCTGCTGTCTCAGGACAGCGGAGTTACAGTGAGTGCCCGTTGCTGACAGGGATGCCAGCCAGCAATTTATTTTCCACATTAATTTTGATTAGGAGTTCTTATATGGTTGCAGAGTCCAATTTTCGCAAGGGAAATTTCCCCCCCCCTGCACACAAGACAACAAATCAGATTGACCTAATGTTGTTCTTTCCTAAATTTCTTGTGGAATCTTGGCTGGATACAAGTTGTCTCAAATGCAATTACACTGTCATAAATAATTTTCCACCCCTTTTTTCCGTCTCAACCATCCCGCTCCCCTGCGGTCAGTGGAAATTTCCCCCTTTTATTAGGTTAGACTCATTGGCACTGAGAAAAACTGTGCTCATGGCATCATTGTCTGCTCCGAGCCAAATCCTTGGAGATTTCCCTCCCACTGACACAAAAGCTGGGGCTGGGGCTGGATAACAGAGTGTACAGCCGGGTGAGGAGTTTCCCCCCTTCCACGAGCCTGGGGTGTCCTTGTCCCCACTCAGGAAAAACCCACAGGAGTCACTGCCCTGAGCACCCACACAAACCTCGGGGGGCTCAGGAGCAGCAGCTCCCCACGGGAGCTAGGAGCACTTTGCTGCAGCGAAATGCTGGCGAGAGGTTATCACACCCAGCTCTCAATTTTTGGCCGAAATACACCATTTGCTCGTGCTCCTTGCGCTTTCCTCGTGGCAGCGCTGGGCGTGTGTGGCTGAGCCGCCCCAGACAAAGGGCCCGGCAATGCGACTAACAGCTGCCACATGTGGACATGTCCTTCTGCTCTTTAGCGCTCGGCTGTGCTTGGTTTGACTGTGCCTTTCATATGAGCTGCAGCCCCAAACCACTTCACAGAGCAGGCTAATTGGAATCATGGGTGCATGATTCGGGGAGGAAAAGCTCTTTGAGCCCTGCAGAGAGAGGAGGGTCGTGCTCCGCACCCCGGCTGCTCTGCAGGGCAAGGCACACATCCCTCCCCGGGCTCTGTCACACCCAGGCCACGTCTGAGCAGATCCCATTAATTCAGCCCCTTCGAGGGCTGGTAAAGAATTTCCAAGGGTAATTAAAAGTGTTGGTGTCCAACACGCTGCATGCCTGGGACACCAGCAGGAGCCAGGGCAGGCACGGAGCGGGGTGGCTGTGCAGGGACGGCGGAGCTGTGGTACCCCAGGTTTATCCCTGACCATTGGCCCAGCCCCTCCTCATGCCAAACATGAGCACGCTGCCTCTCCCACCCGATGAAGAGGGAAGGACTGAGGCCCCCAGCCCGCTCCGGCAGTCTGCAGGGCACACACAGGGCGTCTCAGGCCACAGAGCCCATTTTGCAATGCTGCAGTGAGCCTCAAGCAGCTGGATGCATCTTCTGCTGCAAAAAGTTTGTTTCTTGACACTTCAGTGCCCTCCCAGTGATGAGACAGTCTCGCTCTGGCCTGATGATGTTCTGGTTTCTGTCTGAATGAGCAGTGCTCATCCTCCTCCTGCTCCCGTGACTGTGTGTTTTGAATTAAATTGTGTCAGAGGCATTCAGGAAAGTGTGAAGTGATTTTTATTTAGAGTTTGAAGAAGTTCGGGGGAAATAGAATTTGATGAAATTGCGCTGTCCAATATTAGTAACTGGTTCACAGGGAAGCAGAGAGGAGTCTGCAGCCCCAAGTCATGCGAGTGCTGCCAGGACTGTGAGCCGCATTACTCACTAAATGGAAAGTCCAGGTAAAGCCCAACCCTTGGCTCCACATGTGGTAGTGATTTGGGCAGATCCTCTGTCAGAGTGGCTGACATCATGGCGAGAGGTATTTACAGCTGACAAGGAGAGCTCTGCACAGACCTTGGCCCCCCATTCCCTTTTTTTTTTTTGTTTTATTCTGAGCTGTTATTATAAAGTATTATTTATGAAGTGGTGAGAGCATGAGCAGCACAACCCTGCCAAACTTAAAGCACTTTTCATTTAACAGAACGAAAATTATTTTAACATGAGTATCTGAAGGAAAGATCCGCAGATTCTGTACAGCTTTATGGAGGCAGGCTATAAATTCTGAGCTCACGAAACTATTTTTCTCACCAATAGGCTTCTCTTTACCTCTGAAAGTTTATTTTCAATAAACACAAGCTGACTCCTCAGCAGTCTCCAGAGGAGGATGTTCACAGCTATCACTATCTAATCCGTGTGACCTGTGGGTCACTCCAGTGAGGCACTTGGGGACACATTTCCGTGTGTCTCAGCACTGCCCCTGCACGAGCTGTGTGCCTGTGCTGTTACAGACCTGACCCAGGGCCACCCGAGACAGCAGGGCTCGTCCTGGTGACATCTCTGAGCTGTCCCTTAGCTGCAACAGGACAATCTCTCTCTGGGTCACCCACTGAACTCTCCTAGCAGAGGTCAAGCTCCGAGCCCACGGCAATGGGCCAGCGTGGGTGGCGAGCAGAGCTCACACCCACCTTGAGCTCAGCAATGTTGGCTGCCCTGGCCCCAGAGAGACAGAAAACTGCTCAAGGAGGGCAGGGAGAGGCACCCACACCCCACTTCTGTCCCCTCCCCGTGCTGCTGTGTGCCATGCTCTGCTGTCACCACTGATGGGCTGCTTGTCCCTGGGGTGGGAGCACCCACACCGTCCCTCCCAGACACGTGGGGTGAGCTGCTGGCACTGGGGTTTGCTTTGCTGCCTCACATGCAGCCAGAGTGGGGCTGCATTTCTTTCTCACACGGCTCAGAATGCCAGTTGCCATCGTATTATTTCTGTTTGCAATCTCACGTCAGCTCACAAGGCTACTGAAATGTGTCCTCCCCTCTGATGAGGGCTGTAGGGAAACCACAAGGTTTTTGAAATTCAGAATTGGTAAGCAGCAAAATTATGAAACCGCAGGAAATGAAACGAGCAATTCCTGCAGTTCATGCTTTTCCCCTAAGCTCCTCCATCGCTCTTAGAAAAACATGCATTAAATGGGGTGTTAGCAAACACTTCCTGTCCTCCAGTAAGATTCCCATCCTCCCGAGTGCAGAGTGGGCGCTGAGAAGGACGGAGGGATGAGTTGTGGAGGGTGCTGCTGACTCATTGTGACAAACAGCACAAATGAAAAAATACAGCAGGATCCACCACAAATGAAAAAATACAGCAGGATACAGCACAAATGAAAAAATACAGCAGGATACAGCACAAATGAAAAAAATACAGCAGGATCCACCACAAATGAAAAAATACAGCAGGATACAGCACAAATGAAAAAATACAGCAGGATACAGCACAAATGAAAAAATACAGCAGGATACAGCACAAATGAAAAAATACAGCAGGACACGCCACAAATGAAAAAATACATCAGGATCCACCACAAATGAAAAAACACATCGGGATCCATCACAAATGAAAAAATACATCAGGATCCACTACAAAAGAAAAAAATATAGCAGGATACTCCACAAATTNGGATGCACCACAAATGAAAAAATACGTCGGGATGCACCACAAATGAAAAAATACATCAGGACACGCCACAAATGAAAAAATACATCGGGATCCAGCACAAATGAAAAAATGCATCAGGATCCACCACAAATGAAAAAATACATCGGGATGCACCACAAATGAAAAAATATATCAGGACCACTGGGCAGCGGCTGACAAGGAACCCGCACGATGACAATAGGCAGTGACATCTGTGACCCTCCAGCACATGCACTGATGGCAGCCTGGCTGCACAGAGAGTCACAGCTCACTCTCTGCTCCTCATTTATGGGGTGACACTTGGTCTTGTTGCTGCCACCCATGTGTAGTTGCACTGTTTTAAAAATCTTTCTCTTCTTTCTCATGGAGAATAGAGATGAGTTGCATTTTTGTGCTTTTCTAATCTCTGTGTTTTGGTACTGGATGCTGTAGAGTTGTAACCAATCATTTCAGGGGGTGGAAAATTGCCGACCAATAGTGTTAGATTATTAATGTATATATAAAGAAAGTTTGGTAAATAAAGTTTGCTCTTTCACCATCTTGTCGTGCTCCTGCCTGACTTGCCTGCGAGCCTTCGTGAATCTCCACGAATATCAGAAAACCAGAGCCAACACCTGTGCAGTGGGACAGATCCACACCAGGCTCTCTCCACCTGCGGTCTCTGCTAACACCAGGGTGCAAGACAGTTCCGTGCCACCTTCCCTGTGCTCCCTGCCAGCCCTGAGCCTGGCACGGGACACAGGGTCTGTTCTCCTGCACAGAGGGGTGTTGATCCTTCCCAAACTCATGAAGAGAAAGCTGCTCATTTATGAAAATTAACACTGTGAAGCAATAGGATAGGTACAGCCTGGCCCACAGCACATCCCCCTGCCCAGCGAGCCTTGCCCCATGACGTGCAGTCCTGGTGTTGTTCATCCTCCCTGTACTCTTCTTTGTAAGTGCAATTCCAGAGGAAGCACAAAGCAGCTGGTGCTGCTCTGGCCATGGCTGCCCTTGCTGTGATGTGGTTTGAGTTCCACTGATGACACGTTTATGGGGTGCCATGCCAGGGCAGCAGCGCCCGAGGGCAAGTGAGAGGCTCAGTGCTTTTCCCGTTTGCAGAGCACTCCAGTCGTGTGAACGGCCACAAGCTGGAGGTGGGGGTACAATCAGCCCCATCGAGGCGTGATTCACACTGCTCCATAAAATCAGTGACCAGAGCAGCTTTGGCCCTGCAATCTCCTCAGCAGGTGCAGCTCTGCCCATGCCTCACAAATGGGCAAACTGGCAGGGGCTGCTGGCAGTCCTTATCACACTTCATCTTGCTCTTGGACAGGCAGAGGGTGATGGCACTCTGAAACTCCTTCCGAATCCTTTATCAAGCAGCCCAGCAAGAGCAGCTGCCCTGGGGAAGGTTCTGTGCCCTCGGAGGGACTGTCACAGTCGCTGGAGAGTGAAGCAGCAGCTCCTGAGCCCTCAGCAGCTGCCTGCTCATCACACTGCTGGCTCCAGTGGGGTGTCCTGGTGCCTCCAGTGAGCTGTGAGTCTCCAGGATTTCCCCAAGAAATGTCAAGGGACAGCGCAGAAAATGATGCTTTTCAATAACAAGGAAATATTCCATGAATGAAACCAGATCTGTTTATTTTGAGTTCACTGTTGCAAATCATTGCAAAGAGAACCCAGTCCTACAGAATAGATCCAGCGTGGATGTGAACCGCATGAGGTGCAGGTTTGATCCAGCACAGAAACTTTTTGAATTTGCTTTTTTAAAATCTAATTTCTTATTGAAACAATGTGGTTTGCATTAAGGTTTTGATGTTTTGTTTTAAAACCACACATCTAATTTTAAATGTTTAAGGCTTATAAATAATACAGTAATTTTGATGCAGCCAAAGAAGATCTCATGCAAGAAACAGATAAATCAGTAAATCAGTACCTCATTTACATGTTTAACATGTGCCACATTTCATTCCCCATCCTCCTTGGATGGGACTCAAAGAGACTCTCTAAAGAATTTGCCCCCACATCCTTGCTTCATCCTGAGATAGAAACAAGTTCCAGTTTGGAAAAAAACAGCTTTTATCACAGATGTCAGCAATTAAATTGTCCATTAAATAAAACATTCGCTCACCTTATTTTTCCCTTTTCTCATTTGCTAAGATGAGAAATATTTCCCTCCATAGCCTCATTCCTCTGGGAAGGCTTCCCAGCACATCCCTGGGCAGCTCCCTAGGGACCAGAGCTCTCAAGAGGGAGTCAGAGCTGCTCCGTGGGGCCAGAACTGCAGAGCCTCTCAGAGTGGGAAGTCCCCTGTGAGTGGTTTTGGGACAGCCTGGTGGCCAACGCTTCCTCCAGGGCCACCTTCAGCCAGCCGGATGCTCCCTGGATGACAAACACGGCACACACAAAACCTTCAGGGAAGTAAAGAACAAGCTAAGGTTGCTCAGAGTGCCCACACATCCCTCTGCTTTCCACGCCTGCCCTGTTCCTCTGCTCTCCATGACTGTCCCTGTAGTTGCACTGTTTTAGAAATCCTTCTCTTCTTTCTCATGGTGAATAGAGATAAGCTGCATTTTTGTACTTTTTTAATCTCTGTGTTTGGTACTAGGTGTTGCATAGCTGTGACCAATGCCTTTGGGAGGTGGATTCCCTGCTGACCAATAGTTGCTAGATTATTAATGGATATATAAAGAAGTTTATGAAAATAAAGTCTCTCTTTCGCCATCTTGGGATCTCATGCTTGCTTCTCTGCCAGCTTCCGTGAATCCCACGAATATCATGCAATTTAAAACCCACATGTCCCCACCTCCCTCTGCTCTCCATGATTGTCCCCACATCTCTCTGTGCCTGTCCCCACCTCCCCAGCAAGGCCACCTCCACCAGCACTGCCACCACAGCGATGCTTGTTATTACCTGTGCTTGCACCTGTCCTCAGTCAGATGATAATCACCGAATTAACTCATTTCCTCCTGCTTCTCCTCACGAGAGCTTCTGCCTCCTGCAGAAGGATTAATTCCAGTAATTAATTCAGCCACTCTAGCCATGAACAGAAAATGCCCCAATTACTGTCTCTCCTCCTGTGGTGTCACAGTGAAATCTCATTACCACTTGCATACAGCCAGAGCGTACTAACAGGGGTGTTAGATGTGTTAATGGAAAACACTTCCCTTTATCCTTTGGCAAATCCAGCTGTTTCCACCAAAGAAGTGTGGAATTTGATCTGCATGGCCAGGCTTTGGGGTCGGGAAGTGTTTAAGGGAACAGAGCTCTGGCAGTGCCCCGACCTGGGCTCACCCAGCGCCGCTCTGCGCTCCTCATCGGCGCTGTCAGATTTGTGCAAGGGCCTGAATCTTGAGCCATTTTTTCACCTGATGCAAACCAAAGTGTAGCTCAGACTTCCATGAGCTGCACCCTGCATGCTGAAAGGGCTGGCTGCCAGGGGAAGGTGTGGCAGGAGCTCCATGGGACATTGCTCCCAGCCAGGGCCTGGCCCAGGACCAGTGGCTGTCCCGAGAGCCCAGGCAGCCTCCTGCCCATCCTGCTTGTGGGCATGCCTCCATCAGGCCTGCTGGAAAGGTTAAAAGCATTCTTGATCTGACCCCAGTGCAGGTCTGAATTAGAAATAAATTAAAAAGGAGGGAAGACAAAACTATCATTTGACTTCTATTAAAGTTTAAGGAGAGATGCAGGCCAATAATTTCTTTTTATTGATAAAAGTGCTATTAGACAATGCATTCCTCCATCCCTTTCCACTTTTGGCTATAAGGTGTCTGGCACTGATGGGCAGAGGAATGTGTTCTCCCTCTGGGAGAAGAGACATTTTGGCCAGGGTGGCAATACCTGCTGACCCATGGGCATGGCATAGGGAGCGTCAGAAGAGAGGCAAATCACGTCAGCACAGCTCCCCTTGGCACCGGTTTCACAGGGATGCTGTAGTCCTGACCAAAAAGATAGTGTTTGTTTGGTTTGGCAGGGAAAGCTGCTTCTCTTCCGCTATTTATTGACATATGAATCAGAGCTGGCACCGGCAGCGAGGACTCGGCAGTTGTGTACAAGCACTCGAGCGTGTGTCAGGCAGCGCAGTGAAAGCTGCACTAATGAGCCCATTAATCATGCAGCTCCCAGTCAGGGAAACCCCACAGTCCTGGTGCGTGGGACACTCTGCTCGGCGAGGGGAGCCCATCGCGGAGCCAGTGCCGCTGCCTGCGGGCTCCTGAGCGGCTCAAGGCACAGAGATGTGAGCTCGTGCCACTGCTGCCCATCGCTGGGGTGCCAACAGATAGCCCAGCCTGGCAGGAGATGTGCCCCAGCCGCTGGTGTGGGGTGCCTGGCTGTGGGGCTCGGGGTGCCGCTCCTCTGACCGTCCCCATGGGCTGAGCTGAGCACACCCCTGACCTCCCAGGGGAGATGCTGGCAGGATCCTTGTGTTCCTCCTGCCCCTCCATCCCCAGATTTATCTCAAATCCACAGCCCTGTGGTCCACATCCACAGCTGTCACCCCAGGTGACCTTTTCTGCTTCCACGTGCCTGCAGTGCATGTGCTTCTCGCCTCTGTCTCCACCCCTGCTCTGCCTGCTCAGAAATAGCAGGACAGCTAGTAAAAAACACAGCAATTTTTATTTGGGATTAATAAACACTCTTAGTCATTATTTTTCACAACTTGAGAGGATTTATTTTGTTTGATCCTGGGATATAAAATCTTCCCCTTCAGGGAAATTCCCACTGAAAGTACTAACCTAAATAAGAAGTTTTCTTGTGAAATCTCAGAAGGAACTTCCTTTTGAAAATGATGACACTTCAGAGGAAGTTCGCAGTGAGTTTTACTTTGAGTGCAACACAGCTTGACCTTAATTTTGGAGCTGTCCCTACTGCTTCATTAAACAGATAAATAACAATAAGAAGCAGATTTGCTTAATGTCACTGCAGAGTTTGTGGGCCAAGTTCAGTACGTTAAGTGCTACACCAGCGTCTGTGCTGACACTTCAAGCAGGATAAATAATGACAGGCACGACATGGTGCTGGTGGAGCATCCTTCCCCCAGGAGGTCTCCAGGAGCTGGCGGCTGTGCCTCAGAAAGTGGGTACACATTTTGCTGCATTTCTACAAGCTGCTCTGTAACCCAAACCAGGCCACATGCAGCACAGGAAAACCGAGCTCCTCACAACACGAGAAGACCTCTTTTTGTGTCTGCCTTGTGCCAGCAGCAAGGCTGGCCTCTCCTGCAGGCTGCAGCTGCTCTGGTGCCGATTCATATAAAAAAACTACTGGAGGAGGTTGGTGAAATCAGGAAAACACCAGATCATGAGCGCGGCGCTGGGTCACCCATCAGCAGCCTCTTGGCAAGCGGAGCAGCCAGCACAGCGTGGATTCCATTTGTGAAAGCACAGCCCCGGCACGGCTGCTCGTAATTCGGTCGGGGTGAATGAAGTGAGATGCTGCTCTGCTGAGCTGCAGTCACACAGGGAGAGCACTGTGCTGAGTGCTGTGCCCACGGCCACGCTGGGACCAGGGCTCAGCCCTGCCTTGGCAGCCGAGCACAACCCGGATCATCACACATGGCCCTGCCTGTCCCCTCCTGGTGCTCATCTCCCTCCCTGGCTGCAGAACTGCGTCCTAGGGAGGATAAGGACAAGGGGGGGATGAGGGGTGACATCTGTGACACTGCACTGGTCCAGCACCTGCCCTCCCACACCCAGAACCAGGTCCAAGAGACAAATGCCATTGCTGCTGCTTGTCTTCCAGATATTCTGATTAGAACAATGAAGCTGATTAATGCAAACGAGAAATGAAATTCAGAGGGAGGAGAGGGAGGATGAAAACTTCCCACTATCCCAAGCCTCCCGGGATTCTGGGGAGCCAGCCACAACGACCTGCTCCTGCTGGGCACTCCTGCCTTGAGTGCCAGGTGTGACATGCCCTGAGGACAGCACTGGCATTGGGGAAGCTGTGAACACAGACCATGCAACAGGCTCCTGGCCTGCAGCAACATTGGTTTTACCAGAGCAAGTACTTTCACGGGATCTGTGCTCTAAGGGAGTGCAGGATATAGCAGACATGCAGCCAAGAGCATAAAGTGAAGAAGATGTGAGACAGAGAAAACTGCTGGTTCCTGATCTCATTCTCTTGCAGTCAGTGCCAAATCTCTCCAATCTTAGCATATGAATTAACTGATAAATTAAACATTAATTTTAAGTTGATGACATGCCTTTAAATAAACAACAACATTGGTGTCTTGCTTGCAATCAGCTCCTGATCAATTATCTGTTTTCACCAATGTGCTGTTGCACAGTGTCTGCAGCTCCTTCCTGCACTGCAGCATCCTGAATCAAAGAAAGCTTTCACACGAACATCACGGGTTGAAAACAATGGAGCTGAGCACTACTTCTTCAACTTAAATTGCTAACAGACCACAAAATTAAATAGATTTTTTCCATCAGCTCTCAGCAGAAGAGTCAATCGTGAGGGACCCAGTATCATCTCTGAGTAAATGCTCGGGGAGTGGATCTTACTCACCCTGAAGCTCTTGCTCAGGTGTTGGGGAGCTGCAGCAAACAAACCCCAGAGCTGCAATGTGTTCAATGCCCTGAACTCTGTGTGTTGCACACGGTGGGTGCTCATTTGAGCTCCCTCAGTGATATTGCACCTTCAAACAGCTCTGGTGAAGGCTGGGACAGCTCCCCGCAGGGCTGGAGGTGTAGCCACTGTTACCCTGGGTCAGATGGGTGATGGACAGAGGCCACAGGAAGGTGTTGGGTGGTGTGGAAGGGGCTGGGAGGTGACATCACTGCAGTCCTGCCCAGCGCCCAGAAGTCCCAGGGGACCCTGTGGCGATGGCAGCACCCACAGCTGGCCCAGTGTTTGGGTGTGGTTGGATCCTGAGGGCTGAGGGCTTTTCTGTCAATCTCTGGTCCTAAATCTCAAAACAAGAAAGAAGTCGAGTTAAAATTTATCCTTCCCCTCTGAATTACTTTCTTGGCAAAAGTATGAGCTGTGTGACAGCTGCTACTTCAGACACTAAAAATGCTCATTCATCACAGAAAATAAAACCCCTCATTGCTGTTCAGCCGAGAGCCCATGTAATCACCATGTAACTGAATTAGAAATGGGTGACTTTGCTCAGCTTCAGTTTCACACGATCCAGACAAGACCTGCTTGGCTGACTCCTCTGGGAGCTGCACTTTATTACAGCTTCAAAACTTCAATAATGTTCAGAAAAAAAGCTAACTTTTATGACCTCAGCCAGCACCCACCACGCCTTGTGCCACGTAACATTTATATTCTGAATTTCCAACATCAGCGTGAGGCTCTTTGAACTCAGACTTTGCTGGGATTGACTTTCTGCTGCTTAATTGGAGGCGCAACGTTCGGGATCTGGGGTGCAACATCCAGGATCAGCTGCACAATGCCTAAGAGCTGCGAGAGCCGTGCCCAAGAACCGCGGGTGCAGTGCCGAGGGTCCGGGGGTGCACTGACCACGATCTGGGGTGCAACACCGAGGACGAAGGGGGTCACGGCTGCAGCCTTTCCACCTCTGCTGTGCTGCAGCGATTGACACCAGCTCTGGAGGCTCCGGCTCCGCGTGTCCGTGGTGGCTCCGCGCCCTGCAGGGAGCTTTGCGCAAGGCGATCTGCTGTCAGGATTTGCACATAAGTCACAGGGCTTAACCGAAATCCAATTTGCCGCAGTGTTGGTTTAGATTATGGAAGAACAATTCACTTGTGGGTGTGCTGGGAGGGGAGCAGGGAGGGGAGTGGGGAGGGCAGGGGACTGGGGGGGCCCTTCCCTGCCATCACCAGGTTTGGTGGAGACTCGCTGAGCCTGAATGAAAACAAATGTAAAACTGATAGGTACATTTGTAACCCATTACCAGGCTGACTTTATGAAACCCTAAACTTGCTGGCAAGCGGAGGGAGGTGGCGGCTTCCAAAATATTTTTTCTTAAATGAGAAAGTTGCTTTGGATTGTGCTGGTTCTCCTGCAGGCGCCTGGCCGAGGCCGAGCCCCCACACCTGGACCCTGGCTGCACCTCACTCTCATCACCTGAGGCAGCACTTCCAAGCCCCTGGTGCACGTGCGGGGGTCACGTCCGCGTCCCCCAGCCCCAATCCCAGCCATAAGGAAAAGCTGATCCATTGCCATGGGTGGGGATCAGCCAACAGGCCCCAGGGAAGTTTTAGGCAGGCAAGCTGGATGCCATGGATCCCTGCCCACGATTCCTCTGCAGGAGGGGCACCACGGCCTTCTGGCATAGCAGTGTGCGAGCATCAGTATCCCATTAGGGACATCTGTGAGAGTCCGAGCGCTCCCCAGGCCTCACCACGCCACCAGCTCGTGGGGCGCTGGGGAATGGAGGCATCAAAGGTGTCTCCTTTATTTCTGAGTCATGTTCTGGTGACTCATTCTGCTCAAAGCATCTGTAGGCGATGCTTTGGCCATTCAGATAATGTATTTGTATAGAGCCAGGGCGCAGCTGTTACATAACACTGCATGTTCCCTGCTCTCCCAGGGACAGGGATGGTGTCCCTGCAAAGGCACCACAGCCCAGTGCTGTCCCCAGGGCAGGGGTCCCTGCTGAGGTACTGGCAGGGGGTCAGTGTGTGCTGTAAAAACCCCACAGGATCATTTCCACCTCTTCCCATCAGGGTGATGGTGGCAGCTGGGGCTCAGGGCTTGAGGGTGCTGGCAGCTCCATCCAGACCACGGAATCACTGCAGGCTTCTGAGCACAGCCAGAGAGACCCAACTGTGCACTTGCTCTCTGTTCTGTTTTCATATTCACAGCTCTCAGTGCAGATTCTGAAATCCCTTACACCTGTCTTTTCCTTGGTGGGGAGTCTTGAGGGGAGCAGGAGTGACTTTTCCTGGGAGCACCAGGCCTGCTGCAAGGTTGCACATCCCTTCACTTGTGAGCACCACTGCAGGGTCTCAGTGTGGGTTCCCATGTGCAAAGGAAGTTGCCTGCCCAGGCAGGAGCTTTCATGGATGTGCTCCCACTTGAAAATCTGACCCTCAGATCCTGCGCAATGCACATGAATTTTGAAAGAAGAAATACTGGGGTTTATTTCTTAAGGGGAAAATAAATGTGATTTCAGAATAAATCAATAGAACATGACTTTGCTCAGTGGAATAAGCCAAGTGGAGACATGGAAAAATAAACTCTTTCTGACGACTCTTGCTGAAAGATTCTCATCTCTGTAGGTCATGGGATCAGCGCTGGAATGGCAGCACTTGAACCCTGGCAGGCAGCCCACAAGCTCTGACAGATGTTCCTGGCACTGAGGCACGAGGATGCTTTGCCGATTGCTCCTGGGCGGGACAAGGCTGGCTCCTGGGCAGCCACAGAGCCTCCTGTGCCACTCTGGGGGTCAGAACCTTCCCCTGCATCCCACCCTGGCATGGAGGTGGTGGGCTTGGGCAGCACTACTGGCTCGGGGGGTAAGGCACGGATCAGGGATGTGTCACGGTGAAGAGCTGTGGCCCTGCCAGCAGCCTCTGGAGATGCTGGCGCATCAGGAAAGGCTCCAGAGGTCCTGTCCATGTGGGTCCCAATGTCCCAAGAGGTGGCAGCTGCCCACCCCTGTGCAGGAGCACCTGGTTCCTGCCCATGCAGCCAGAACAGAGCTCAGGTGCCCTCCAGGGCCCCGCACCCCCTGGGATGTCCCCACCTCTCCATCCTCCTCCACTTATGGGAGGTGACCATATTGGACCATGGAAGAGCAATTTGAGAAGGCTGGCAGGGCAGAGCCCCAGTGCCAGCTCAGAAAGTGATACCTGTAGTCCCAGCAAAGTCACTAAAATGGGGAGAAATTCTCATTTAATTTGGTTCATTTGTTGTAATGATTCTTCACCATGGTCCATATTAAACACTTCAGTGATTTTTGCCTCTAAAACCCTCTTGCAGGGATCGTGATGAAAGGTATATTTATTGTACTTCGGCTTGGAAAGTTGTTTCAGATGTTTCCAATTCATCAACCAGTTCAGACATCTGTTCCTGGTTGGGGCAGAAAAGCTTAACTCACACACACACACAAAAACTGCTCATTTTGGAGGGTTTTATGATGAGCTTTCTAATCCTGACAAGTTGTCAAATAGTGCTAATAGCCACATCATCTGTGGCCTCATCACCCCTGGCCCCAGGTAGGAGACTGTGGCCACCACTGGGCTCAGGGGGCTCAGTGATGTCCCCAACCTGGGGCTGCCCCTGCTGCCACCCCCCAGTGCCACCGTGAGGGGCTGGTCCCAGCAGGACGTGGCCGGGATGGCACAGCCGGACTGACCGGCTCTACTCGGGATTGCAAAATCTGTCTCTAAGCTGGAACAAAACTATAATATTTAGAAATACTCTGGTACGGCAAATCAAAGCTCAAAGCAGATTTGGGGGGAGGGGGTTGAGATGTTTCAGCGAGGCAAAAATCAATGACTTTGTTTAGTTACAACTTGTCAATAAACACAATCTGTTTCTGTACCAAAAAAGGCAGCGAAGTCATTCCAAACAAAAAAAATCAAAGTGATTCATTCAGAAAATGTCAAAACAGGATGTTTTGATACTGTCAGAGTCTATTTCCAGATTTCTTTCGAAAGATATTTTGGTTCAGTGGACCAGGTTGCAGGAAGCGCTGGGATTTCGGAAGAAGAACCACATGCTCTGACAGGACAGGGCAGACAGACTGCCCTCCCCTGTCGCTGCTCCAAGGGTTCCTTCCAGCCCACATCAATCCCGGAGCTCGGCGCGCTGGGATGGCCACGAGCCACGCAGCTCTGACCAGCGGCTGAGCCTGAGGCCACGGGGACACACACACACAAGGACACACATGGACACACTTACACACATGCGCACACACATGGACACACACACACGGACGCACACGGACACACTTACACACATGCGCACACACATGGACACACACACACGGACGCACACGGACACACTTACACACATGCGCACACACATGGACACACACACACGGACGCACACGGACACACTTACACACATGCGCACACACATGGACACACACACACGGACGCACACGGACACACTTACACACATGCGCACACACATGGACACACACACACGGACGCACACGGACACACTTACACACATGCGCACACACATGGACACACACACACGGACGCACACGGACACACTTACACACATGCGCACACACATGGACACACACACACGGACGCACACGGACACACTTACACACATGCGCACACACATGGACACACACACACGGACGCACACGGACACACTTACACACATGCGCACACACATGGACACACACACACGGACGCACACGGACACACTTACACACATGCGCACACACATGGACACACACACACGGACGCACACGGACACACTTACACACATGCGCACACACATGGACACACACACACGGACGCACACGGACACACTTACACACATGCGCACACACATGGACACACACACACGGACGCACACGGACACACTTACACACACGTGCACACACATAGACACACACACATACACACACATGGACACACACAGACATACACACACATAGATACACTTACACATATATGCACACACATAGACACAGATACACACATGCACACACATGGACACACATACACACATGTACACACACATAGACACACATGGACACACTTACACACATGTGCACACACATGGACACACACACACGGACACACACGGACACACTTACACACATGTGCACACACATGGACACACATAGGCACACTTACACACACATAGATACACTTACACGTGCACACATATGGACACACACACATGGACACACTTACACACATGTGCACACACATGGACCACATATGCATGCACATACATGCACATGTACACACACATACACACGTGTGCACACACACATACACATGCACACACATGGACACACACATACACACAGACACCCAGGGGCACACATACACACGTGTACACACACATAGACACACTTGCACACATATGCACACACATACACAGATACACACATGCACACAGATGGACACACACAGACACACACATGCAGGCTTGTGGACACACGCATGCACACATGGGCACACATACCTGTGCACACACATGGACACACACATACACACGTGT
>VZRL01006189.1:337473-354633 GCA_013397895.1 Origma solitaria | reverse complement strand
TACCCCATCCTATGCCATCCCATCTCATCCCAGCATGGCCATGTTGGAGTTGTCCCTGCCCACTAGCACACAGCCCATCTGCTGAAGCACTAATGAGGTCTCCGTGTCTGTTCCTTCCCCAAATTCCTGGCAGTCAGAATTCACCTTTTTGCAGTAATTCCCGTATTTTCCCTTTATTTGTGAGCTGAACGAAAATCAGAACGATCCAACCTCAAAGCCAAACCAAGATGCCAGGAGCGTCGGGGCACCACCCTGGATGAGAACTTCAGCAGTCACTGAAGGGCACAGAGTTGCTGTTCTGCATCCTGCACCCCACCCTGCCATGCCCTGCCCTTCCCAGGCTCTCTCCGTGGCCAGTGCAATTTCCAAACAGTGAGTGCTGAAGCCTTGGAGGCACCCTGGGCCTCGAAGAGCCAGGCAGCACTTGCTGTCACTGCTGTTGTGCTTCCAATTAGCTCACATCTGCTCCCGCTCTCCGTGCGCCCACCCCACCTCGAGCGCCTGCAAGTGATTTTATGCAGCAATAACAGAAATCACGAAACCTGAAATGAATCTAAACAAAAGGAATCATTCAAATTACCCTTAACCCGTTAAAGCCAGGCCCTGTGTGCAACCAAAGGCTGTGGTTTGGTGTGCTCCATGACACAGATCCAGCTTCTTGACCTGATGACCCACAGGAGCACTGAATGGCACAGCTGTCCCAGGCTCCCCAGCACGGTGGGTTATTCATGTTGGGTGTGTCTGACACTGATTTGTGGCACAGTCCCCCACAGTACCCACCCTGTGCAAGCTGGGAGTCCCACAGTGACGCCTGATCGCAGGTTCTAGAGTTTTCCAGCTTGAAGGAACAGATAGATTTGGACTCTTCTGCCCTGCTACCCATGTTATGTGATGTAAGACTTAATGCCTCCTTGGCTTATACATGCTGCTCCAGGCTCCACCTTTCTGGCCAGGCTCCTCCTGGGATGCTGAGATGGTTTTCACACTGGATTCTTTGATCCTCAGAGGATCATCTGGAGGCATGCAACTGCTATGAGAAGCAGCAGAGAGCAGCAACCATGACTTCAGACCATGAATGGAGCTGTCCTACTCCATGGCCACTCTGGGGTTCCTGCCCTGGAAGGCTCCAGATGTCCACAGCAGTTTTATTACTCTAGTCCAGAATTCTTAAAGGCCCAAATACATAAATAATAAATCGTTGGGGTTTTTTTTTTTCTTTTTTAATTATTTCAGGAACGCACCAGCTTCTTTCAATATAGCCCAGTTCTGAGGCATTTCTGTGGGTTGTTGCAAATGACCTCCAAGCAGGAGGTTAATGCTGGTGGTTGTGGTTAGCAGTCACCCACGAGCTGGAGGCTCCTGACGCTGCTAACAAGGCACATGTGTGGGAACAGAGGATGCGGCGTGTGGCAGCACCAGGATTTCCTGTGTTTGGGGTTGGCTGAAGCTCTCTGGCAGCACGAGATGCCAGGGTTCAGGTTTCCCTGACCTGCTGCAGCAGGCTCTGGGCACATGGCTGGCGGCAGGATGGTGCTGACCCAAGGACGGGGGCAATGAGCACCGTTCCTGGCGTGGAGGAGCCTCGTGCAGCCATGAGTCTATGAAAGGGAAGCACATGGGTGGGCAATACCTTTCTCTACCCCACCAGTGGGTCAGCACATCCTCTCCTTTTATGATGATCTCCATCACTAAGGGTCAGAGGGCTCAGGTTTGGGCTAAAGATCCACCTTCGCCTAAGGGTGGCTGTGATCTAATATTTTTATTTCCTTACAGAGCCCCATGTCCTGTGTGGCAATGAGCATCTCCTGACCCTGCCCTTGCAGCTGACACCTTTCTCTTACAGCAACCCACCCCCTCCTGCTCCCTGCTCCCCTCATTCCCAGGCTCCAAAATTCCCAAATAAGCTCCACCCCAACCTGTGTGGCCAGCTGGACACATGCCTGCAGAGCAGAGAACCAAGCACCAATTCCTCGCTGCTGCCCTGGGGACCACAACCAGCAGTGACTCTTCCTTCTGTATCCCCCGTGAGTATGGGTGCCATGTAATTTGAGTACCTGGTAATTTGAGGGGTAAAAAGGAGCATTAGAGATGATTCATGCAATAAATTCATGCCCACCTCTCCGGAGAGGTGTCAGGTGAGGAAAAGATGGAGAAGGATGAAGGGCAGGAAGAAGGTGAGTTCCTCTACAGGAAAGTGGCTTGTCACCACACTTCTGCTTATTTGTGAAGCCCATTCTCATCTGTCTTAGTCAGATAAATTACTCCAAGCCCAAAATTCTCCTTACAAGCCAGGCACTGCTTTGACAAACTGCACTGCCAAAGCAATGCCATTTTTACAGCAGCAGTGTCACTTTGCTGTCACGCTGTAACAGCTACAGGGGAATCTACACTCCTCTTCCTCTGTAGTCACAGTAAATGTGTTTTTCACTTTCTTACCATGCTTAAAAATAGCATTAAGTTTTTGCTGATCACATGATTTAAAAAAAAAAAACCAACCAACCCTGAATGATGCAGGGAGTAAAACCATGTGGCACAGTAAAAACAAATTAGGCTCACATATGTTTTGTGTAACCCTCAAGACTTGTCTGTATTAGATATCGGTAATGAAAAGAATATTAAACTCTAACAGCACAGAATGCCATATGCTAAGGAATTCAAAGAGGAACAATGCCTTTGCACAGGATGCTCCTGAATGGAAAATGCCCACAAATGAGCATTTTTTTCCTTAGCTGTGGAAAAAAACCCTATCACTCCTCCACTTTTCCATAACTTTTTTGCAAGCTTTTAGGCACTCCTGTCATGTCACGGGAAGGTCTTTGTGCAGTCATCCCTTGCCACGGGCCCAGGGGCACAGGAGGTTGGGACACAGGAATGGCCATGAACACAGCACTGGGAGCAGTGTGGACCAGGGGCAGGGGCCAGGCTCTCCTCAGACCCCCAGCTCAGTGATGGCCACCAGGAAACAGCCTTGGCTTTGCCTTGCACACCAGGGAGAGGCACAGCCATCCCTGTCCCTGCTCCCATCCCTTCCCTGTTCCCATCCCTGTCCCTGCTCCCATCCCTGTCCCTGCTCCCATCCCTGTCCCTGCTCCCATCCCTGTCCCTGCTCCCATCCCTGTCCCTGTTCCCATCCCTGTCCCTGCTCCCATCGCTGTCCCTGTTCCCATCCCTATCTCCATGTCTCCATTCCCATCCCCGCACCATCCCATCCCACCCCACCGCGAGGCCCCCGGGAACAGCCCCGGGCAGGAAGGCATGTTTCTCCCTCCTGTTTACGAGCTGCGAGTGGGGATCCTTGCTGTGACTCACTGCCCGCAGCCACAGCGCAACCACAACTGTAACTTTCCAGTTTGCCTCAGAAACAGGGGGGAAGGCGGCATGGAGAGGGAGGAAGAGCTGGAAAATGTTAGGAAAAGGCAGCAAAGTCTCTAAAGAGGCCAGAGGCAGCTGAGAAAAACAACAAATGGTCTTAGTAGGATACTAACGTTTTAACAAGAATTCCTTTAATTTAATCACAATAAGTTTCACCAAGAGGAGGAAGAAACAGAAAGCTTCACCCGAGCATTTAATGAAAAAACCTTCACACTACGGGCCAGTGCTCCTGCAATTAATTCTTCTTGGTGGAGAGTTTCCATGAGCACCTCTGGAGTCAGAGCTTTCACGCCTTGGCATTTGCAGAGCAACCAAAGCGCTGGCGGAGATTAATTTGCTTTAATCTTCTGCATCTTCCTCTGATGTTTGTGGCATCGCAGACATTGTCACAGCCACTCTAGGACGTCCCAAGAGGAAACACAAGAGGTAGCAGAAGGCTCTGTGTGTGAGAGCAGCATCCACAAGGGTTCCGTGCCCCTGTCCCACGAGACCCCTACGGTGCTCGCGAGGGAACGTGATGTCCGCAGTGGGCAGGGTGACCCTTCCCTGGGCACTGGGGTGTCGCAGCTGGTAAGTGCTTCCCTTGCCCTGCCCTGCAAATAAAATAAACTCATTTGGGTTTTACGTGGAGAGCAGTTTTTACTGCCGCCGAGCTCAGCCGCGGTGCAGAGCAGCCCAAGTCAGACAATACAAATGACACGTCCTAAACAGCATTTTTAAAGGCTCAAAGCAAGCTTGTAAAGATTTTATTTTGTATATGAGGCTGTAATGAATAAAGGAGTTGGCACTGCCGTCTCCGCCACCCCCCAGGAGCCCTGTCTGCCTTCCTGAAGGGAACACGCCAGGGAGCAGCGGCTCTGACGCCAGGCCCTTGGTGCCTGGGCAGCCACACAGGGCCCAGGGCACACGGCTCAGGGTGGGGGGCTCAGGGCTTGGGGCAGAGGTGGCTCTGATGGGATCTCTAGTTCCCCCCACTCGGGGAGCAGGGCACCTCTCCCATCACACTGCGGGAGACAAGGTGCCGAGTTTTCAGTCTTGCTGCTTTGGGAAGTGTCTTAACAGAAACCTACTTCGCATTTAACCATTTTCCTTGGGGAAAAAAGCAGGTCGCAGGGATGGTGAGAGGCCAGGGAGGGCTGTCCTGAAGCCCTTGACCAGGACCTGCTGGAGCGGCTGTGCAGTGACCTTCTGCGAGTCTCGCTGTCCCCATCAAGCGTTGACCTTCTGTGTCTCGCTGTCCCCGTCATGCCACGCCTGGTTCCGCTTCTGCCCACCCCCCCCCGGGCTCCCCAGCACAAAATCCAAAGCTGCCTTTTCCCAGACACCCTTCCCAGGCTGCACACAGTGATTTCACCAGCTAATCCCAGGCAACTGCTGAACCATTGTCTGCCCAGCGCTGAGCTAGGATATTATGGCTGGGAAAACTTCCTTCCGATCTGCAAGCTGTGTGAACAGAACTTGTTTAAAATAGCTGCTTTGACAAACAAACAGTGCCAGCTCCATTTCCATCAGCATCTCCCCTCCTCAAACATCAACATTTGCGTTTCGGTAACGGGACGCAACCTTTGGAGCAACCACAGCCGAGGCTGTGCGGATCCTTGCCAGTACTGCTGGCCAAGGGCAGGAGCGAGGAAGATGCTGAACGGCCAATTTGGGCAGTGACAGAATCCCTGGTGTCCCAGAAAGGCTGTGCCAGCAGCCCAGCCCCTGCCCAGCCCCACAGGGTGCCTGAGTGGCGAGAGGCACCTCGGGCACCTCAGGAAGGGGCTGGTGTTCCTGGGTGCGTTCCCCGGGATGGAAAGGAGCAGATGCTGTCAGAAAGCCTGCGAACCACAAAGCATCCCAAGGACAGACTTTGAAGCCCACGTTGTTTTCATTTGGATGTTTTTATTAAAAAAGTCACTTGCGTGTTTTCTGGTAAAACGGTTTGCTGCAATGTTTCCTCCTCTCCTCCTGCTCTGAGAAGAACGTGAAGGGAGCACACATGGGGCCTGGACGTGTGCATAGGATGGGATAGAGGTGGCTGTCGCAGCAAAAACCTCTTCAAGTGGCCAGAGTGGAGGTGAGGACAGCATCCCAGGCACCATGGTCCTGTCACACCTAGCTGACGCTGCCTGCCATCTCCCAGAGCTGGAGCTGGAGCTGAAGAAGGTCAGGAATTCTCTGTTTCCAACATGGTGTAGCCTTGCTGCAGGCAGCGCACAGGCAAAGGGAAGAAGTTCTGTGGAAGAAGGAGAAGGCTGAGTGTCTGGATCGGTCTGCAGCCGCTGCCACTGTTTAGGGACACTGCGGGGATGTGCCACCCATGTGGCAGCACAGCCCCGCACGACGGGCACAGCAGGGTCACACTGCAGAGCTGTGTGCCACAGTGCTGCAGAGAACCAGGCTGTGCCTAGAGGTGTTTGATAAAGCCAAACAGTTAGGTTTGTCCAAAAATGAAGCAGCATGGCATTGGGACAGGCAGGAACCCAGGAGTGCTGCAGCTGCCTCTCCGAGCCAGTTCTTGAGAGGAAAGGGTGTCCTGTGCTTTGGAAATCACTTTCACTGACTTTTAAACCCAGAGGATCCATGCTCAGCTGGAAACTACCCCTCCAACAGAGAAAATTAATTATGTCCCAAAGACTGTGAGAAGCAGCAAGGAGGCCAGCTGGAAGCAGCCTGAGTGCTCTCGCACCCAGGGCCAAGTTCCATTTTGCATGACATCAGTGGGTGCTTTGACTGCCATGCCAAAGCCACCAAGGTCTGTCCCGGGTGCAGACAGCTGCCTTCATGGAGAGGATAAAATCCAGGCCTCAGAATGGTGCTCTCGGTGCAAACGGTTCCCTCCCTGCCCCTTGTTCGTAGGGATTTGGATTGCATTTGAGCCACGGTGCAGGGTGGTCTGTCCCCAAGCTGCCATCGGGGAGAGCTTGTGGACAGACCAGGGCTGTGCATCCCCATTGCCCAGAGAGCCCCAGCGAAGAGGAGCTCATTTGGGATGGGGCATCTCCTGCCTCTTCTGCTGCTGGACACAGGTGGTAGCCCCGAGGGGCTGGGGAGAACAAGGGGAGCTGCCTTGGAGGGTGGTGGGTGGCTGAGAGTGCAAAGTCCCTCTGCCCTTGGGAGAGGGCAAGTGTGGCCATGGGAGATGTTTTCAGCCCTGGGAACTGGGCATGGACCGGCAGAGAGCTGTCCCCAGGGCCTCTCATCCACACGGATCAATGACAGGACAGGACCCTCACTGAGGGAGATCATTTCACGCCACTAACAGCCCTTGGGGACAGCTCCTGCTGGGGTCGGTGCCCTGGTTGGTGACACTGCTGTGTCACACTGCTATGTGCGCGTCCTGCTCCTTCCCACACTGAGACAGCAGCGCTGTCCCTGCAGACACTGAACAAGGTGTGAAACGATACAGGAGCAAAGTGAAGAGAGGCCTGGGGACAGCTTGGGGGACATCCATCCTCAGCTGCAGTTGTGTGTCAGGGATGGTCCCTGATCAGCCTGGGTACCCCATTCCACCACAGCTTCCACCACCAGTCCTTCAAACCCATGTGGTCTGGGGCCACCCCTCCTGGGACTGAGCAGGACAGCACAGGTCACTGGCACAGGTTCAACACAGTTCCTCTGAGTCCATCCCTGCACAGCTCTCAGGCTCCAGCACAGCCTCGCCACGGGCTGGGGAGGCCTCGCACCATGCACTGCCTCCCCTGCCAGCAGCGCTCAGGTTACACTTGACATAGTGAAGCGGCAGCAAAATGGCTTTAATTTATTTACTTTTTAAATGTAATGGTGGGAAACAAAACATGTTGCAAAAGTTGTTTGTTTCGTACCAGCTCTGCACAGAGCCGCTGCAGAAGGAGTGGCTCCTGGCAGCTCAGCTCTTCGGAGACTCCGATTGCTGGGCTGATGCGCTGTGCCAAGGACCAGACGGCCGCTGGAGACACCCTCCATCCCCAGGGGCTGTGACAGGCACGGCCAGGCCAGCTCCCCTGTGACCACAGAGCCTCCCAGAGCCACTGGCTGCAGACCCAGTGCCAGGCAGAGCTGAACAGACGGTGAGGCAGAGGGGCTGTCAGTGGGGGCAAGCCCCTGCCCACCCTCCAGCAGCGCCCTTGGGCTGTTTTGCCCCATGCCTGCTGCCTCCAGACTGGGCATGGGGCAGGGACAGAGAGGGAGTGAGCCTGTGCAGCATCTCTGGGGAGAAGGGGCACCCACCAATGCAGCTGGCACCTTCCCAGGCAGGGCAGGGCCAGGTGGGAGCCATTGGCAGGGCTCAGCATCCCACCAGCAGTGGGGGCAGCCGCTCTGGAAGGGGCTGGGCAGCGGCAGGGCTGGGGCTCGTGTGTCCGGAGAGTCCTGCCCCGTGATGCACCCTGAGGCACCACCCCCCTTGGTCCGAACTTTCCCGTGGCACCATCAGCACTCACAATTTACGAGGGACCACCAAGCCTGGGCATTGTCAAGCACCTAATTGAAAACACTGTGAAGGCAACACGGCAACATGGCCTGAGAGCTGATGCTGATGGCCACCCAGGTGCCTCGTGGCAGAGGGGTCCCAGCATGGCATGCCTGGCACGCAGTGGCGGTGCCAGGCCAGGATCCCACTTGGTGGGCACTGCTTGGGTCTGGGACCATCCCAGTCAGGCATCTGAGGGAAGGGGAGAGGCCCCGGGGAAACCTCCCACAGATGTGCTGCCTCCCACGCAGGAGGGTGCTCTTTCCCAGAACTTTGGTTAGGAGATACTCATGAGTTAATTAATCCTTGAGTTTTTTAAGCAGAGACATATTTATGAGCCCTGTAAGAGGCTGGGGCCTGGAGAAACATTTCTTTATTCTTCCTCCAGCTCAGCTGAAGGAAACCATAAGGGGAAAGAGCAACTGAGCCACGAAAGCATGGAAGATGGACTTCAGGCTGGTGATGGGGAAACAAACCCCAACTTGCCAGGGTGGGAACCGTGGCCAAACGACAGCTCCCTTCCCTCTCCTTTGTCTCCTCATCCTTTGTCTACCCTTGGTCAATGGGTGCTGGGGTACCTCCAGTCTGAATTACAGATGTGAAGCTCATATGGGGTTTGAGTGCCCACCATGAACCTTCCCAACTCTTTCAGCTGGAGGGAAGACGTCATGGTGTCATTTGTCCCCTTCCCTGACAGCTGTGGGGAGCACTGGCCCCAGAATTCCAGCTCCCCGTGCCAAGGGGATCTGACAGGCTTTAGTGTCAGGAGATCTAGGACATGGCTGTAAGCAGGTGGAAGATGTGATTGGTGCCAGCAGCTCAGGGAACAGAGTGCAGCAGCCTGAGAACATCAGCCAAGGCACCAGTGCAAAACCAAGAGTGGAGGACACATCCACTGTGCTTTTGTTGGGCTCTGCTGCATTCCAAGCAGCTGAGAAAATGTGTGATGGGGACAACCAGTTGCCTTCCTGGGCAGGGCACATTTTTCCAGGATAAAATCTTGGAACGTAGGCTATTTTGCTTTACCCCTTTCCTCAGAGTGAGCTGCTTATGGCATTCCCTGTCTCTCTGCAATCACCAGTTTATCTATCCACCTCAGATGATGCTTCCTCGGCTTTACTGCGCATCTTGGCCAATAGCAGTGGAGAAATGTGGCCACCACATGTTGGCAGCAATTGAATCCTGGGCACATTTTTTCTCTGCACAGCCTTTAAGCTGTGGGAACCATTTCAAAGGAAACCATTCCCCCTATAACATGCTTGTGATCTGAAGATGTCTATTTAGATGGCAGCCCGGCATTAATTTAGCAATTCACTACAGAGTTTGGCGTGATGTTTAAAGCACTAAAATAAATTGTGGTGAAGTCGTTTCCCTCAAACCAGATTGTGTGGTTTACATTATTTGTCAACCTTAAGTACAACTGGCATGTTTGTATCACTCATGCAAAGCCCCATTGTGCCTCTCTAGAAGGGGGAAGAATCTGCACAGAAATGCATCCAAGTTCCTGCCCCGGCAGTTTCATGTCCCTGGGAGATCTGCCCCGGAGGCACGCAGCCCAACCGGCTGGAAGAGAGCCTGGGCTTTCCTCAGGATGATGGGTGTTAAGTGCAGGCTCATATAGGTTATATTACAAAGGGCCGATTTAATCAGAGGCAGATTTGTGCTCTCCGCCTGCAGTGCCTAAAATCCACCGAGCCGCGATGGCTTCGGCACACACACGCGAGCGCACACACGCGAGAACGGGGCCGTGGGGTGACCTGGGCGGCTGCTCGCCCACCGGGGAGGGTGCCCACCGCCAGCACCGGTGACAGTCTGCCCTGCCCGATGCGCCCAGGGCACGGTCGTGGCCAGGAGCAGCAGGGAGGGAAGGGACAGGTGAGGGAAGGCTGCCCCGAGCTTCTCGGGAGCCCGACGGGGAGCTTCTGGCAGCTCCTCTGTCTTCGAGGGGCTGGTGTGATGATATCCCAGGCATGCGAGACAGCCAAGGGGAGCCGGGACAGGCTGCAGGGAACCCCTGGAGAGGTGTTCGCCTCTGTCCGGGCTGAGATGTTGCCCCATCCTGGCTGAGATGTTGCCCCATCCTGGCTGAGATGCTGCCCCATCCTGGCTGAGATGTTGCCCCATCCTGGCTGAGATGCTGCCCCAGCCTGGCTGAGATGCTGCCCCATCCTGGCTGAGATGTTGCCCCATCCTGGCTGAGATGCTGCCCCAGCCCGGCTGAGATGCTGCCCCAGCCTAGCTGAGATGCTGCCCCAGCCTGGCTGAGATGTCACCCCATCCTGGCTGAGATGTCACCCCAGCCCGGCTGCAGCACCAGGCAGCACCGCGCGGTCCCTGGTCGCGCCGGCCATGCCTGGCTCATGCCTGGCTCATGCCTGGCTCATGCCTGGCTCATGCCTGGCNCCATGCCTGGCTCATGCCTGGCTCATGCCTGGCTCATGCCTGGCTCATGCCTGGCTCATGCCTGGCTCATGCCTGGCTGTCCCCGCTGCCCCTGGCCGCCGGTGATCCGTGCTCCGTGGGGACGGGTGCGAGGTCAGGCGGGGACAGCACGGCGGCACTTTCGCCAGCGCCGCCGGGAGCAGGTTGGCGGGGCGTGCTGTGGTGCTGCGCCTGCCTCCGGGCGAGCAGGCGGGATCTCGTCTGTGATCTCAGTGCTTTATCCCTTCCTTTCCTTGCCTTCCCTTCCCTCTGTCCCTGCAGCCAGAGAAATCCCCGGATGGCTGTCACAGCTCTCCGCACATAAGCTGGCTGGCAGCGCGGAGGGTGTTCCATTCCTCCACCTCCCAGCGCCTCCCTGATGCCAGAAGAGCCGTCCTGCGGGGAGCGGCCGAGGCTCTGCACTGACAAAATTGCACTCGCACATCTCCTCCAGGCCTCGGCAGCTGTCGCAGGCTCCCAGCTGAGGGCTCTGCCTCCCCACGGAGCCCGCACCCCGAGGCGCCGGGACCAGGGGCTGGGTCTGCTCTGCAGGACAGGGGCTCCCTCCTCTCCTCCTGGACGGTGTCATCAGAAGCCCTTGGGATCCCTGTCCAGTGACCAAGGTTCTGCTGTTCCCTTCTTCCCCCTTCGCCCCTCCTCAATGCATCCAACCCCCCTCACTCCACCTGCCCCCCTCCTCTGCAGGTCTCTGGACCCCTCTCAGAGCCCCTTCCCCACCGTGCCCCCAGAGCAGCATGCCAGGCCCACCAAGTTCTCGCAGCAGTTCCTCAGCTGCACTTCTCCTGCAGCGTTTCTGAATTGTAAGAGACACCCAATTTTCTGGAAATTAAAGTGAGACAACAAAAAGCTCTGTTGCTCCCCGGAGCCGCCTGTGCTCCGGCCATGGACACGTCTGTGCTTTCACTGGGTGATGGTAGAAACTCCTTCGCTCGAATGGGCATTCCGAGGGACGAGCAGAGCCGAGCCAGGCTGGGCAGAGCAGTGGCAGCAGCGCCCATCCCCTCTTGTCCCAGGTGCCGGGCAGCGCCTGTCCTCGGCAGCGCCTGTCGATGAGACACTGCCCAGAAGGGCTGCACAAAAGCTCCCAGCCACGGCATTAAGTAATTGTCACATTTTTCTTCTGTAAGGATTAACGTTCCTGCTAACCTTGCAAACCTTCATTGAGCCATTGTCACCCCCCGAAACGCGGCACAATCGCCAAGGGATTAGGGTGTCTGCGGAGCAGCCTGTCCCCGCTATTGTGCGCTCCCGGCGCGGGGAGGAAATCCTGCGACATCAGCCGATGAGTCCCCGCGGCGGGGACGCCAAATTCACTGCCGGCCGGGCACACGGCAGCCCCCGGGAGCTGGGGACAGAACGCCTGCGATGGCACCTGGGAGCAGTCCCTGCAGTGGGTGGGGGGCTGGAAACATGGCTGGGATAATGGCACCAGCCCTGCTCTGGGCACCAGGGAGCCAGGCGGTCCCCAGCCTTGTCCCCTCTGGGCAGCAGGTCTTCCTGCTCAGCTTTGCCAGTGGCTGGGCTCTTGGGTGCTGAGGAAATCCCATAAAAATTTAACGGGAAATACGGAGCCATAAAGGGAAGTTCCTGCCATTTTTGTCAGCTGTCGGCAGTGCCCGCTGTGTGCGCTGTGCTCAGGCACCTGGCAGCCACAGCGGGACTGTGGCCAGGCCAAGCTGGATTAGCAGCTCGTTCCCAAGGCCCTCCCTTTGGAGCAAGAGCAGATGAGTATGGCAGCAGCACAGACCGATGCTCTTGGGAACAGGACACCAGATTCTGCAAAGCTCAGGCTTGCAGACAGGCAGGACAGGCAGAAGTTGTGTTGCAAGGATGCAAAAGGAAAAAGGAATGCTAAAGCAAACCCAAGATTTATGCACGTAGGTCCCAAGAGGGTCCTACAGAGCTTATAAATGACAATACATATTGTCATCCCAACCCCCATGCTCAGTAGCAAAGGAAAAGGAGTGGGAAGTGTCTCCAGCATTGGAGCCATTGCACAATGACAGAGAATGGAAAACAACCTCATCTACTTCTCCCCAGCATCAGCTTCCCCACTCCCATGGCGCTTTCCCAAGAGACAGAACCATCCCTTCTAGAGAGCCATGGGGAGGATGGGGACAGGAGAGTCCTGAGTATGGTGCTCAGGGAGCAGAGCCTTCTGTTGTGCCCAATCTGGGCTGCTCAAACACCAAAAACCAAGCACCATCTCCAGCCCTCTGCCCCATGCCAAGACAGAGTGAAGTCTCCATCTCAGATGTCTCTGAGTCCTGCAGGTGCTCATTTCTGGAAAAGGGCTGGAGCAGGCTTATGGAGAGGCTCAGCTGGGGCTGGTCTCCTGCAGGCCTGCACCAAGAGGATCGTGGCAGATGTGGCATCTGGATGCCTCTGCCCAGCAGCATCTGGACTTGCCAGCCCTTTGGCAGGGCACTCCGTGTTCGGAAGCCAGGACTTGCCCATTGTTACTGCTGTGCAGTGGGATTTCATGGCAGTTTTTCATGAGCTTTGCACGTGTTTGATAGTACAACTGGGAACTGAATCTCCCCATTAGTGACAGCAGCCTGGCTGCCTGGGACCCGCTGGGGCTTGAGAGAAAAGATGTCCATTCACATTCAGAAACTCTCTGTAATCACTGAGCACATGGGGACAATTTGGCTTCTCTTCTCTGGCATCATGGCAGGGCTGCTTACTCTGCCTTGAGGATGTACAGATGATCACAGGTTAAAAAACCCACCAGACAGCAACCTGGAGCTCCTCTGCTAAATCCTGCAGCAGGAGCTTTCCCTAGACACTTCTGCTGGAGGCAATAAATGGGTTCTGCATTTTGATCTCTTTTGCTTCATCTGGAGTCATTTTGAGAACAAGTGTTGCAGTCAGGCTGGCTCTTCTTGGTCTCTCATCTCCTGAGGCTGAAATGAGCCTCCATGGACAAAGAAGGACTGTTGAGGGCACTCAGAGTCTCCCTGTTCCTCTGTGGGGCTTCTTCTCATTGAATCCTCCTCAGACCACACCTCCTGTTCCATCAGGGTGTCCATTTCCTAAAAGCAGGTGGTGACTGAGACATCTGGAGGGAGGCTGATCTTCAGGGGGCAGCAGCAGATGGGCTTAGTACCTGTTGAAAATTAGGCTCTGACTGTATATACTGTCCTTAAAACACAAGCAGCTGCAAAATTCTTGGTCTTCCAAAGGTAATGATGCCCCTGCTTTGCTGGCCTGGCTTGTTCTTCATGGGGCAGACTCTGGCCACGCATACGCAATGGCTGCAGTGAAATCGGGAAAGTTTCACTGGATTCATTTTTCACCAGAAAAGGTTGTGAGGTCCGGGATGGGTGTCCCACCCTGGGAGCAAAAGTCGTCTGATGCCAGCGCAGCCACCATCACGGCGGTCCAAGCCACCGCAGTCCCCTCTCCACTGGCTCAGCGTGACCCATGGCTATTGGCTATTCCGGAGATGGTTTCCATGAGGACTTTTTTATTTTGTAAAAATGTTGAACAATTCTGGTTTCATCCCCATGTGGAGCGGGAAAAATTTTGAAATCTTGAACATTTTTGAGGGCTTAAAAACAATTTCCCACCCAGTTATAGCCACCAGTCTCATCAGGATGTGTTTGAAAACCCTCCAGCAGGAGCTGAGCAGAGCTGGTCTCAGCTGGATACCACTCTCGACGAGAAATGCCGTGGCAAAGGGTCATGTTTCTTCAGAAAAAAAGTATCTTCAATAGCTCAGGAAGTTATTAGTGTCTGCTAACAATAAGAGCTTTGGATTGATTCAATAGATGCTCATTTTAATTGTAAAATGCCAGTAATGAGAAATGTGCCATCCAATGACTCATTTTTCCCTTGTAAAAATTATTGGACATTTTTATTAGTTTTACAAATGACAGGACCTCGTATTTCTGAGAACACTTTATACAAGCCTTGCACAAGCCCACTCTCATAAAAGCGTGTCTGTGGTGACATCCAGAGCCACAAGAAGGGGAGCGGTAGAAAGGCCCAAAGTGGTGAGGACAGCCCACAAGTGGAACTGGCAGGACCGAACCCCAAGAGGGTGGGAAGGGGTGGATACAGCACCGGAGACATGAGCCCCGGCACTCCTTCCCAGCAGTGCCTTTCTGGAGAGGCACGGGGCAGGCAGGGGGATGGGTGCCCGGCGGCGCCCGGAGGTGTGCCCGGCGCGGAGCCCCGGCGCGGGGCGGCCGCGGCGCTGAGCGATGCGCGGGGCGCAGGGAGGGCAGGAGCCAGCCCCGGCCGAGCAGAGCTGAGCCGAGCCGAGCCGAGCCGAGCCGAGCCGAGCCGAGCCAGGTAAGCGCCGTGCCTCGGCACCGGGCAGAGCGGGAGCAGCGAACCTCCTGCGCCCTCAGCGAGCCGCTAGCCCCGCGCCCCGGAGATGCATCGTGGTGTTATCGGTGCGGCACACAGCCTGCCCTGCTCTGCGAGTGACACCGTGAGGGGTCAAGCGCGGCCGGGGAGCTGGGGACAGGGACACAGGGACATCCCGGAGCAGCCCGGCTGCGGCAGCAGCGCTGCTGGACTGCGTCTGGATGGGCTGGAGGGGAGTGCCAGCAGCGTGTTCCTGCAGCTCCTCCAGAGCTGCTTTGGCCACACTGTGCTCTTTGGAAAAATCCAAGTGATTTCCCATGGAGAATTAATTTGTGCAAGGGGGGAGAAAAGTAGTTTTGGAGAATTTGTCATTTCAGCATTTCATTTCTCCTCCCTTGCTGACATTATTTGTGTATTTGTTTACATCTCCTCATGAGAAGTCATCTGTGACTCTGCAGAGTGTACCGTGAGCTGGCATGATATGACATAATGCAAGAGCTGAGATAGCCCGACACTTCTGTTTTAGTTTGGAGGATATTTTAAACTTTATGTTATCCAGGAAATTTCTGAAATATTTGTCTTCACTCCAAGCCAGAAGGAAAACAATTTTTGAAATGTCGGAAGTTTCCCGTGAAACGAGTAGTGAGACCTTCCAGCTCCGCCACCGCGCGTGACAGGGCGGCTGGTGGGGAGGCCCTAGCCTTGTGCAGGAGAGTTGGAGAGCATTGGAGAGCAGGGAATGGGTTTCTGTGCTTTGCCACTTCTGTGTGGATCTGTGGTCACTTTACAAGCCCTCTCTGGTTTGTGGGGCACCAGTCTAGAGAGGGAGAGGCTCGGTCGGGCTGCAGGCGGGAGCTTGCTCCAAGCGAACAGCCCCAGCGCCTCATTCGCCAAGGCTGAGCTGCTGTGGGATCGGCAGGGCTCTGTGGGGGCCACAGGAAGCCAGGGTCCACATGTCTCTGTGTCTGGCTGGAAAGTGCTATCAGGTTCCCAAAGTCTTTGCCTTTGCCTCTGTGCTGATATACTCAATCCTCGGAGCTTTGTTTTGTGTACTCTGGGAACCGACAATTTGTAAAGACATGCTGCTGGGCTAATCCTCCATCAGCTCCTGGAGCGGAGAGCAGCTGGATCTGGCAGCTCCCTCCCTTCTCCCACTTCAGCCTGCTAAAGAAGTGAGTGTCTGTAACCAGAAGCTCACAGGTTTTGACTTATATGCAAAGCAGAGCAGCAGCTTTCCCAGCTGGCAGCCAGGACCACACAGGAACCTTGTCCTCCGCCAGCGTGGTGACCACCGGGTGGCAATGCCAGCCGTGCCAGCGAGGTGTGTGTGCCACGTGGGGCCTGGCAGTGATGCCAGCCTCAGTGCTGAGCTCATCTTGGCTCTCTGCTGGCCTCAGCCTTTGCCGTGCCCTGGAGATGCTCTCGGGGAAGGCATGGTTTGCTGTTGCTGCACTCCACAAGCTGATGCATCAGGGAAGTGATAAAATCAGACTCGAAAAAAGACACTTTCCTCTTTGCACGCAGGAAATCTCACAAAGGTGCAAAGGGCCAAGGGCCCCTTGCCCATTGCCCCATGCACAGAGCTCACCCACAGCCCACTGGGGTCTCCTTTGCTTGGGGGGGGCCTGGGAAACTGGGAGCTGGGTGACCATCAGACTAGTCCCTGGAAAATGGGATCACCCTGCAGCCCTCGGTGGGAAGGTACCAGTGCTGTTGCTTGGCATGTACAAGGCCTCAGATTTCAAGAAAACTCACATTTAAGCTGCTTGGGGTCTGTCAGAGCAAATGAGTTGCAGTTTCGGCAGCCGCTTGGTCCTGGTTTAACCCTGGGAAAGCAACTGTGCTACAAATATTTACCTGATGAGGTAAACCATCAATATCCTTGAAACTTACATTAAAAAATACTGGACTAGAGCATCTTGTGGGTTTTGCTTTTTTCCCCTGCTGATTTGTTTCACAATATGCCAGAAGCATGGCTTGAGTTAGGGCTTTGGCAGGGGCTTTTATCATGATTGATATAGTGGAGGATAGAAAAGAAATTTGGTTATCAGAGGATGCCAGAACTCAACTTCCTAGCACATACATTCAATAATGCAAAAGTTCTCCTTTAAAGGTCTCCTTAGAACAAATCCCAGTCATCACAAAACCCATGGAGATAAATTAAATTACATTTTAATAGTGGAGAACTCATTCCTGGGCCAGGCGCAGCAGTGAAAGTATGTTCTCTCTTAGGCAAAAGTAGCCTCATCTCCCATCAAAATTCTGAATGTTACCATATGAAAAACTTAATTGGAAATGAAACCCCAAAGCCCCCTGGGCAGAGGCACCAGGAGAGGCTGCCCCACCTCCTGCTCCAATGCCCCACTGATGCCCTGGCCATGTTCTTGCTTGTCCTGCCCTGTGCTGGGATTGGTGTGTCTCCTGAAAAAGCCAGGCTCGACCCATCTCTTCCTCATGCCGTTGTCCTGTAGGTATTTAAAATACATACAAATGCAGGCAGGGGTATCTAAAGTGTTTGGTGTGAGCACTTGGTGCTGCACTGTGGGGTCATTGGGGGCGGTGATGCAGGGGGATGGGGGTGATGGGGGCAATGG
>VZRL01006189.1:296734-337434 GCA_013397895.1 Origma solitaria | reverse complement strand
AACGCATCCAAAAACCAAAAGGGCACAAAAGGCAGAAAGGGAGAGGGCAGAGCTGCTGCAGTGGTACACTGGTCCCTGCCACCGAGGGAGCTCTCACTCCTCATCCTCTCCATCTCAGCCTCCCCTTGCCCCGGCTCTGGGAGCCTGAACCTCGCTCCCTGCCCAGCTTCCTCCACCCTGGGCTCCTCCTGTGGCACCGGGCTGGGCCTCACTCTTCTCTGTGTCTGTACAATGACCGAAACCCCTGGGCAGAATTAGCTCCTTGCTCAGCACTGCATCCAATTAATTATATAGTTTAAGACACAATATGTAGACATTTCCCATCCACACCAGCAGAGCTCTTGGCTCTGCTGGAAACCTCTGCAGAGCCGCTGCATGGCAGAAGGTGGTTGGGCACGAGCCAAGACGTGTGCCCTCAGCACGGGCACAGGAGAGTCCCAAGCTGTAATTAAAGTAATTACAGGTGCTTCGCAGATGGCTCAGAATAAAGCACAGTGAGCACATCACTACAGCTTTTGCTGCACAAGGATCCCCTCCATGTGTTTTCTGCTGATCTCCTCAGCTGCTTTCAGTGCAGTGATGCTCCTGGACCAACCTGAATGTGTCCCTGCGCAGGGGACATGTGTCTATGGTTAGTGAGGACACAGGGACAGGCAGTGCCCACTCATTGGTGTTGTGTCAGTACAACCCAGAGCACCAGCATCCACTCTGTGGGTCAGCAGAAACCTCCAGCTCATGCCTGGGGCATTCCCAAACTACCCCAGCATCCCAAAATCACCCCAGGGTCCCAAAACTGGCGCAGGTCCCTTCTGCTACAGCCTGTTCTCCATGGGCACAGCTGGGCCAACAAGGAGCTCTGTGTCCCTCCCAATGCCTGTCCAGGATCCAGGGCCCTTCTCTCGCTGTGGCAGGTGACCCATGGGGTGCTCGGGACTCCCGAGGTCACCAGCCTGTCCCCACACGGTGATGGGAGCCCACAACAATTACAGGCTTCCTGCATGTCCCGCCTGTGGGGTTTTGTCACACATGATGTCCACATCTGGGACTCACCAGTTGGAGATGGCAGTGCTATTTCCATGTCGAACTGTAGCTGTTTTACCCCCAGCCGTTCCAGGGCTTACAACTATTGTGTGGGGTTTTTAATGTTGCAAGAATTTATATTGGGAAAAAAGTGCTTTTTTTTTTTTCTTTCTCTATGCCTTGGGAAATGTCATCCAGCAGGAATGTTCCCAAGAGCTGATCATGGCTGAGAGAAGGATGGGCTCGAGCAGGGGCTGCATGCCCAGCTCCCATCCCTGCCCCAGTCTCCCAGGACTGGCTCGCAGGGCTGTGGCTCCCTTGGGTGCCCCATCCATGCTCCCCAAATTCTGCCCCGTGGTCCTGGGGGACATCTGCAGCAGCAGCAGCAGAGGCAGGAGGGAGGGAGCAGATGCCTGGAGAGGGACGAGCTGCTCACAAAGCCACTCCTGCTGCAGAGGCTCTTGGTTTCATGTCCTCTTGGCTGTGCCAGTGGCCTTTTCTGCTTCCAGCTCTGGATGGAGTTTACAAGAAACGCTGGAAGTCCCAGCCCTGTGGTGTGTCATCATTCAAACTTCTCTTTAATAGTGTCCCAAAGTAATTTATTTTTCCCAAACATCAAAGCCCCCTGAGCGATGCTGGGAGAGGCAGGGCTTCCCCCCAGACCCTGGTGGCTCCTGCACCCCTCTGCCCTGCTCGCAGGGGCTGCACACCCTCCTTGGTTGTGCTGGGGAGAGCGATAGCTTCAGGTGGGGCCGTGGAACCAGGGGAGGCAGAGCTGTGATGCTGCATGCAGGATGAGAAGGCAAACCTTCCCCCTGAGAATGCAAGTGAGATGTGTATGGATTGCCCTGCTGAGAGGGTGCTGATGCCTTTTCCAGGCTCAGCATCACATCACAGACCACTTTCAGGAGCAGGTACCAAGGGAAAAAGAATAATGAAGAGAAGGAAATAGTGAGGAGATGAGTCTGCATTTCCTTCTCTTCTGCCACGATCCAGAGCCGCCCTCCACCCTCTGGCATGCCAGGGGTGCTGGGGATGCAGGCAGAGCATCTCCTCTGTGCTCAGGGTATCCCCTGTTCCCCAGCACTGCTGTCCTCCCCAGCTGCACGAGTTTTGTAGAGGGAATTTAACAGAAAAATTGCAGCAGCTCCTGCCTCTACAAACACAGCATGCTACTGTCCCTGCCAGCACTCCATGCTGGTTTGCCTCAAGGAATCTGTGAGATCCATCCTGCTGTGATCTGTAACAATATTGGGATTAAATTAGCTTCCCTGAGCTGCAGAGAGGTCAGTGTGTAAGGCCCCTGGTTAATCCAGCAGGCCAGAGAGAACAGAAGCCTCCCTGCATCGGGAAAGGAAAACAACGGGGTCTGTTTGCAATCCGTGGAGCTAATTCAAACAGCATTCCTCAAACAACAGGGGAAAAGGGCCTTCGGAGCAAATGGGAAAAGAGCGTTTCCCAACATGCGCATAATGTTGCTCCCTGGGGAGAGGGGAAATGCCCAGACTGCAGGGACGAGGTGCCAGAAAACCTGGCAGGCACCAGAATGGGGTCTGGCTAGCCTGGCAGCTGGTGGGGCACACAGGAATTACCCTCTGCCCTGGGCATGGCAAGCCTGGAGCAGATCAGTCCTGCCAGACCACTCCTGGCCAGCCCACGGGGAGCAGGGGTGTGCCACATCTGGGGCGGGATGGGCATCTCATCCCAGCCACCTCTGGGGTTTTACGCTGAAGCAATTCTCATGGCTCTGCACTTGTGGCTCTCAGCACCACCCCGGGATGAGGATGCAGGGACAATCCCAGATGGGGACACTTCCTGCAGACTGCCACCGCCTCTGAGTGCAGCCCGCGAGCAGCACTGCCTGGATGAAAGCCTGGGCTTGCTGGGGAAGCAGAGGCATGCCCGGGTGATCCTATCAGGAAGTCAGCTCCATATCCTCTGGCTCTCACATCTCCCCCAGAAGGTGTGATCCCGGTGGCTCTGTGCCTGACCCCCAGTGCAGGCTGTGCAGTCGCTGCCTTGCAGGCAGAGCCAGCGTTGATGCAGTGAGCAGCACTGGCAGAACCATTCCCAGGACTCAGGCTGCAGATATTCAGGTGTTATTAGCAACAATTGCCCAGGCTATCAGTCGCCCTGCAGCAGAGAACCCTCGGAGCAGCAGACCAGAGAAGACCTCATGTCAAGGCTGGGAGCGTCACAGACACTTCAGGGTGTACTCGCTTTCCTTCTGCTTTCTCTGCGAGTGTCTTTTCTGCTTTTTGCTTATGCTGAGATATTATCAAAGGCTGATGAGGCACGAGGGATGAGTAATGCACCCTCTGTGCCAGCTGGGAATTTGTAGGCACTGGTAGGGTTAATGTGGGTCTGAAAGAAGCTGCGGTGCTCAGTGCTGGATCTGCTGAATGAATACCTGGGTACACCTGCAGCTGTCCTCAGCTGCACCAGGGGCTGAGGGACACAGCTCGTGGTTGTTCCTGTGTCCCTGGGAAGGGCTGGCCTTCCATGGAGACACCTTCTTGTCGACAGAGGCAGAGGGTTTTGCAAGGCAGGAACTATCGAGGGATGAAATTGGACCAAAATATGTCAGGTTTTAATGTAGAGGAGAGCCACGTACATAAAGGGTGAGCTGGGGGATGTGGGGGAAAGTGATTTTCTGCCTCAACTTTTTGCAGAGCGACTGTGCCCATGTCCCAGCCAGAGCAGCCCGGGGAACCTGCTGTGGGTGTTAAGGAACCCTCCATTCAGAGCTCTTCTTTCAATCTGGAGCCACTAGGCATCTTATCCTGCTAAAATGGGGAATTTCGTGTCCTTTTGTACAGGAGAAAAACAACCTGTTTGGGATTAATTTAGGATCAGCTTCAACAGACGTTAGCTAAAGAAAACCAAGCCTGTAAATGAGCTCCTGTCAGAGGGGGAGCAAATGTAGGACTCGATGCTGGATTTATTGTGCAGGGCGTTAAGGCAGGATTTAGTGTGATTTACCATCCTCTGCAGTGACACCTCTGGCACTAGGGAGCTGTGAGCATGTCCCCTAGACCCACTGCTCCGTTGGCTAATTACTGCTGTGCCATTAGCCCTGCTGCTGCATCTGAGTCTGTCAGCATTGCCAGTGCAGAGCTCTGACTTCGGGGTTTATTGCTCACTTGGAAACATTTGCTCCAGACTGAAACTTGATCTACAGCTGTCAACTGAGTCTGAAGCACTCCAGTATCAGAAAGGAGGTTTGGCTGTTCAATGTGCATTAAATACGGATCCCAAGATCTTTTTTTCACTTGTACAGTCAATGGAGTGATGTTGTCCCTGACAGCATTTGATGGTGCTTGAGAATTTCCTAGAACAGAAAGTAAAAAGGCTTTAAATATACACAGAAAAAGGTCTTCAATATGGAGACTTGCAGCAGTGACTGCTCAGCATCTGCCAACAAACAAACACATTCACAAGGCTGCTGTGAGATAGCACGGATCTCAGTGACATCATTTACAAACAGGAAATGAGGGACATTTAACAAGGTGCCGAGGAAAATTCAGGATGAATAAAACTTCCGTGTACATGAGCACTAACACACAGCACAAAGGAAAAGCTGCAGAAAGGGTGAGTTTCCCCTCTTGCCTGTGTTTGGGTTATTTTGTACCTTTGTGTTCATAGCTGCCCCCACGCAAGTGAAGAGAAGAAGCAGAGAAGAAGGCAGGTGTGTGAGGAATTCACGAGGCACTCCAATCTCTGTGTCTGGGGGGCTGCTTGGTGCCGTGTTCTGTATCCATACCCTTGCTCTCCTCCTCCTTAGAGCTCTTTGGTCCATACAGTCCTGCTGAGCACTCCAGGGCTCATGCCAGCAGCTCTCAGGGATGCTCAGGGACCGATCTTCAGTGGGGGCTCGTGGGGAGAAGTGTTGAAGGGGAACTGCCCTGGCCCCAGCAGGGCATCCAGGAGGGATTCAGGAGCCACCGCAGGGCTCGTCACATCCTCTGAAAGAGCAGCAGTGTTGAAGGGGAACTGCCCTGGCCCCAGCAGGGCATCCAGGAGGGATTCAGGAGCCACCGCAGGGCTCGTCACATCCTCTGAAAGAGCCTGTGCCCTACAGCTTCCAGCTCAGGACCCTGCGAGCTTGGGGAGTCTCCCCCAGGAGACTGCAGGGTCCATGGGCAAATCATGGCAGGAGGCTGGCTGGCAGCTTGTCACACACCCCTGGGACAACTCACCAGGGTACCAGGGCTCTCGGCAGAGCCCCATGGCCTTGAGCATCACATCAGCCCTACGAGAAGCGGGGATGAGGGTCACACATGGCTGGGCACCCAATGCCAGCAGCCCCATGGCACTGCTGTCCCTCAGGAGGCAGGGGGACACCAACTCCTCGGTATGGCTTGTACAGGGACACTGGGGCAGGTCTAGCATGGCTCCTGGGAGTGCCTGAGCCCCGGTGCAGGATCTGCTCATCCCACCAGGCACGGTGGGGCTCAGGGAAGGAGCCTGAGCCCTGATGTCCCCTGTGGACCTGCATGAAGAGGGGTCTGTCATGTCCATCCTGGGGCACAGGTGGAGAAGGGAAAGGGAGCTGGCAGCACAGGGAGGAGAGCTCCCTGAGGGGCTGGAGGGCAGGTGTCCCAGGCAGTCCAACCGCAGCCATGCTGTTCTCCTGAGCAGGAATGTTTCCTCCTGCTGAACAGCCAGAAATGGAAAAAGAATCAGGCTCTGAGCTCTTTGCCTTCATGCCTTCCCCCCTCCAGAGGATAATAAGCTGCTTTTAATATCTGACATGCTTATTAACAGATGCAGTTGTGACAGCTGATGACTTCATATGCCACTTACCACTAAAATGTTAGTAATAACTCGGAATTAACTGTCATAAATAAAAAAGACTACAAAGACAACTTGATGGTGTGTCACTCTGCAGTAATTTACTGAGACCCCGTTGGCTCTGGATGCGAGGCTGGAAGGTCCTTTGTGGAGCTCCAGTCCGGGTTTTGCAACAGTCACAATATTTTGGCTGGATATTGTCTTAGGAGGTGGTACTAGTGGGGTGGAATTCCCTCATGCAGGAGTTCGCACTGGATGCCTTTACAAAGCTGGATACTCCGGTAATAATAATAATAAAAAGCCCCTACCCAGTGGATGGGGACAGAGTCTACGCACTGAGACCAGGATTTATTAATGTGCAAATTGCTCTGATATGATCACATACTTTCTGCTTTGCATACGCAGGGAGCAGCGTGGGCTGATGGAGTAGGAACTAGCCTGAGCGATTTTATGAGCCGAGATCCTGCACATCGCAGAAGGGTTTGTTTCTCCGTGCAAAACCCGGGACCCCATTAGAAACCTGCTTCAAAAACCGAGTGACCAAAATATCCAAACGCACCAGACTTCTCCATGAACTCGCCATGAATGTATTTTTCATTTTTTTTGACAGAAACGTGTGTGTAACTTTCTCTGGAGGAACTGAGGAATTTTATAGTTGGTCTTATAGTATTTTAAATCTGAGAACGCAGTAGAGTCTTTTCCGCAGTGATGAGGGAGTGACAAGTTGGAGGTAAGGGCTTCAGCATGCATGTTTGTGTCGATGGAGCTTTTGCAACGCGGGCTGCTAATGAGGAACGCGAGCCGTGTCAGCATCTGACTGCGGGTTTGCCTTGTGCAACGTGGATAATGAGTTCAGACAATGAGAGCTGTAAGAAATCACAGCACGATCTGTGGGATCCCTTCCCCCCTTCCCCCCTATCCCCCCCGAGGTGCGTGGGGCTTGCAGGGAAGCTGTGCTGCTGCGTGTGTCCCCTGCCACCGTGTCACCTTCCCGTCGTGGGGAAGGGGACATGGAGAGCTGCTCGGGGTGTGGATCAGCTTGCTAGAGCTCGGTACTGACACTGGACAGCCGCGGGGTCCCACGGGGCAGAGGGTGGCCGTGCCCTGCTGCCCTCCCTGTGATCCCGGGGACAGGGGCAATGGGGGCATGGGACAGCTGAGCTGCTGCTGTGGCTATCTCAGTGCCACTGTGGCTATCTCAGTGCCACTGTGGCTATCTCAGTGCCGCTGTGGCTATCTCAGTGCTGCTGTGGCTATCTCAGTGCCACTGTGGCTATCTCAGTGCCACTGTGGCTATCTCAGTGACACTCTGGCTATCTCAGTGACACTGTGGCTATCTCAGTGCTGCTGTGGCTATCTCAGTGCTGCTGTGGCTATCTCAGTGCTGCTGTGGCTATCTCAGTGACACTGTGGCTATCTCAGTGCCACTGTGGCTATCTCAGTGCCGCTGTGGCTATCTCAGTGCCGCTGTGGCTATCTCAGTGACACTGTGGCTATCTCAGTGCCGCTGTGGCTATCTCAGTGCCGCTGTGGCTATCTCAGTGCCACTGTGGCTATCTCCATGCTGCTGTGGCTATCTCAGTGCCGCTGTGGCTATCTCAGTGCCACTGTGGCTATCTCCATGCTGCTGTGGCTATCTCAGTGCCGCTGTGGCTATCTCAGTGCCACTGTGGCTATCTCCATGCTGCTGTGGCTATCTCAGTGCCGCTGTGGCTATCTCAGTGCCACTGTGGCTATCTCCATGCTGCTGTGGCTATCTCAGTGCCGCTGTGGCTATCTCAGTGCCACTGTGGCTATCTCCATGCTGCTGTGGCTATCTCAGTGCCGCTGTGGCTATCTCAGTGCCACTGTGGCTATCTCCATGCTGCTGTGGCTATCTCAGTGCCGCTGTGGCTATCTCAGTGCCACTGTGGCTATCTCCATGCTGCTGTGGCTATCTCAGTGCCGCTGTGGCTATCTCAGTGCCACTGTGGCTATCTCCATGCTGCTGTGGCTATCTCAGTGCCGCTGTGGCTATCTCAGTGCCACTGTGGCTATCTCCATGCTGCTGTGGCTATCTCAGTGCCGCTGTGGCTATCTCAGTGCCACTGTGGCTATCTCAGTGCCGCTGTGGCTGTCCCAGCCTCCTGCCATGCACCCATGGGGTGCCTGCAGAGCGCGGGGTAAGTACAGCCTCTGTGCCATTTTGAGCGGGGATCAGTGGAGAAATAGTTAATAGGGATGATGGCAATAATTAAAGGTGGTGTAAGCAGTGGTGCTGATGTGCAGGGGATGTGCTGCTGGATCCAGGGCTGCTGCCATGGGAGGGCTCCTGCAGCCGGGCTGGGACAGGTCCCCGGCAAGGGCATGGGTCAAGGTGACGCTTCAGCCTCGGTCCTCTGTGCTGATGGAGCCAGGGTGCCCTGGGACATGGGTGTGGGTGCCTGGGTCACCCCCGGGCTGCTGGAGTGTTGTAGGCTCAGGCATGTGTGCTGCCTTGAACAGCCCTGGGGACAGGAGAGGGGTGTTCAGGTGATGCGGTTTGGGTTTAAAGAGGCACCTTGCAGTAAAAGGCATTAAAATAGGGTAATACAGCAGAAGAAAATGCTGCCTGACAAGGCATACATGGAGCCTCCACTCTGCTGCACGGGGGTCAGCAGGTACCCACACCAAAAAGTCCTGTGAACCTGGGGCTGTTCACAGAGCTGTTTGGGGTGGCCAGGTCTGTGCTGAGATCTCGAAGGGACTGAGCACTTGCAGTGAAACATCTGCCTGGAGGGCTCTCCAGCCAGAATGGTTTTGTCTGAAGTCCATCGGTGACCCTGGAGCGGGTGAACTCCTGACTCCATCCTCTCACTCCACTGTGGGGCCAGGACGGTGGAGGCTGGGAGGGAGCATGGCAGCAGCACTGCGGGCCTGGGAATGCCAGTGCTGCAACATGCCTGGAAACCACCCTGGAAAAAAGGCTCGTTTCAGCTGGATCAGCTCCCTGGCCCCTGTGCAGCCGCTGCGAGAGCAGCAGCACCACCCTGAGGGATGCGGCAGGGAGGAGCCAGGGTGCAGAGCACCCGCTCTGGAGATGCAGGGGCAGTGACCCCTGAGCACAGCCAAAATGAGCCAGCCATGCCAGGGTGTGCAGGCAGCAGCTGAGCCGAGCATAAACCCCTTGTTTCCATCAGCCAAGCTAGATGTGAGCTGGCAGAGCTCTTCCTGTGCTTTGAGGTTGGGATTGCGGTGAGCAACAGAGCTGAGGGCCAGGTCAGCCCTCCTGGAGGGGGACAGAGGGGACCATGCAGCTGAGAGAGGTGGCACTGGCAGCACAGACCCTTCCTCTCTGCGGTGTAAGGGTGACCTGTCATCTCCCCAAGGATGGAAGTGCCTGTCTTTGCCTAAGACCTGGCAAATACCGACAGGCTTCCAGTCATACCCACCACCAGTCATAGCCACCTGCGGGAAGATCCTCTGGGATTGCAGCTTCCCCACATGCTCACGGGCAGCAGGGTGGCATGGGCCAGCTGCAGGATGTCCTTCATTGCAAACCACCCTGCGCGCTGCCAGGCCTGCAGAGCTCAGCACTTGGTACCCCTGTTCTAGTGGTGCAAGGTGCTGTCATGCTATAAAAAGGCAGAATTTGGATGGGTTCAGGCCAGGCTGGCAGCAGTAATTGGTCTGGAAGACACCCTGGCTGCCACTCACCCGGAGCTGAGGCTGTAGGTTACTTTTCCTGGTTTGTTCTCCTCTGCTGCTGGGGTTGGTGCTGCTCCTGGCTCTACAGGGCTCAGGTTTCCCAGGCAGTGATGTCTCGGTGGGAGAGCCAGAGCACTGGGAATCCCTGCAGGAAGCTCCCCTTGACAGATGGCTCCTGTGCACATGGCCAAGCAGAAAGCCCCAGGTGCTGCTCAGGGCTTTGCCCTGGGCTTCAGCCTTTGGCTCTGCCTTTGCCTGGAGAAGCAGATCGGCACAGCAGCTCATGGCTCACCGGGCTCCTGTGAGCCTGGGAATTTGTGTTTACAAAGCTGGCAGTCAGGGTCTATGGAGGAAGGAGCTGTAAGCCCTTGTTTGCATGCATTTACACAGAAATAAGAGGAGAATTGCGTATTGAGCTGAATGTGTGCACTTGTTGTCGGATGAGCCTCGGCACCCCAGCTGTGCTTATCGGTTTGTGTCGGACCTCTGCTCCACGTACCCCCTGACATGGTGTGTGTCCACCCCAGACTTCCAGGGGCACCTGCTGAGCATGTCCTTGCTCAGCAATGGGCCTTTTGGGAGTCCTTCTGGGGGAAAAGCAAGGTTTTCAGTGCCCTGGTCTGTGCTACCCCAAACTGGGCTGTTCTGTTTCCTGGTCTGAAATTTGGTTCTGCTGTTCTCGTGAGCTACTGATCTTTAGGAGCCTCAAACCCGCCTGAGCTGTACCTAACAGATACAGGTTTGCTTTTCTCATGACTGCAGCCAGATCTTCATCCTGATCGTGGCACAGAGCTGTGCCTGCCAGGATGACTCCAGTGCAATTCCAGATGCTGCCCTGGTTCTGCGGAGAAGCACAGGCATGGATCCTGCAGCCTGCCTCAGGGCTCTGCCTCCTTCTCCTCCTCCAGAGCAGCATGCCGCCTCTGTGCTGGCATGAGGGCTGTGGAAATCCCCCTGTAAAACATTTCCTGATGTTTTACAGAGCTGAAGCACAAGCACTCCTTGTGGGGAGGCCTGTGGCACTATGGATCACAGCGTTCCTTGGAGCAGCTACTGTGCCGGGCACGGCTCAAGGCAGGCGAGGAGCCACTGCCGAGCGGAGCTGGGGCTGGAGCTGCAGGGGCTGAAGTGTTGCTGACCCCAGAGCAGCTTCCAGCACCAGGCCAGGGCAGAGGGGTGGCCGTGATATTCCCCATCAGCAGGTCACAACACGGCTCCGCAGATCCAGGGAATGCAGTGCAGGAGCTGGTGGAAGAAGTCAGACCTCAACAATGCTGCGGATAGCTCTGCTGCCAGATTGGGCTTTATTATTTTATTTTTTCAGTGAAGTTTATGGGTTGGGGATTTTGCATAACTTGGCACTGGGGTATAATATCAAATGAAGACCTTCTGGTTCGGAAATTTGACTTAATGCAGCCGTCTTTTATTGCTTCAAGGATTAAGCAGAACAAAGTGGCTGTGCCTGTGCATGTGCAGAGACATTTGCCGGAGGCATGTGAGACACCCTGTGGCAGCTGCGATGGCCGAGCCAAACGTGGTGGAACCTTCCTCTGTGGAGGGTTTCACAGTGCTGCTCCTGCAGCATTAGTCCTGCTGAAAACAGCCCTCGGAAACGCAGAAGCAGAGAGAGAGGGACTTTCCCAAAGCGATTGGGGCCCAAACCCGCTCCCTCAGACAGGGAGTTCTGCCGTGGGGTCACCAGCGCAGGCAGAGCAGACATGGGGCTCAGGGAGCACCAGCACCGTGGGCACATCCCTGTGTGCCTGTGGAACAGGGACAGTGATACCTGGGTGCCATCGCTGGTGTTTGAGGGGCCTGTTGAAAGCTCCACAAAGGGGAATGAGCTGGCAGCGTGGAGCTGCTGCTGCCACCCACAGCCTTCTGGAGCCAGACTCTGCCCTGGGGCTGGGAGGGTTTGGGTGATCTGTCCTGGGTGCTGTTCCCTGGTGCGGGGCTGGGAGACCTGGGACCAAACTAACCCGAGCGAGACCCTGTGAAACCATGACTCCTCCTGAGGAAGCCAGTTTCTGCATGTTCACACCCCTCACTGACTAGCAAGGGGAAATTCAAATTCCCTATCCAGCCCCAGGACCTGGAAACCCAAATTTCCCACCTCACAGCTGGTGCCCAGCTGGCTGTTGGCAGTGACCTGGCAGTTCCCAGGGATTCATCCCTACTGCTGCTGTAACCAGGCTGGTCCTGCCCCCAGCATCTGGTCCTTCTCTCCCTGGCTCAGTAAACCTTTGGAGAGCCCGTTTACATTACGGATCCCTGGTACATTCAGCAAGAGGCAATATATCAGGAATTTAGTTATTGTGGATTAGGTCTCAGATATCCCAGGGATATAATATTGGTCTCTCTCACCTTGTGTGTAGGAGGACTAATGGCAAATTATCTGGATGGTTTACATTTTCTGGTTTGTATTGGAGCTCCCAAGGACCAATTTATCCTGATTGAATTGCAAACAAGGCTTAGTGCCATCTCAGATTCAGAGGCCAGGTCTTTCCATAAATGAATTCAGAGCAATTCAGGTTATCCCAAATTCTTCCTGTGGATGGGATAATGGCATAAATCCTGCTAATGTTTAGACTGGAAATTGCTTGTAGCAACCTGAGCTTGACTGATGGCTGCAATAACAGAAAGAATCATAACTCGTGTCCTGCAGTGAGGGTGGGAAGTGCTGGCAGTCCAGCCAGACAGGCTCACCGCAGACCCCCGGTGCTCATCGGGGGGATTTGGAGACCTGTGAATCGTGTGTGACCTGCCAAGGCACTGACTCTGCAGCACCTAGAATGCTAGCGGCCTTTCTGTGCTGAGGGAGCAGCTGTGGCCAAGCCCAGGCTCTTTTTGGGCTAGAAAGCAAGGAAACGAGGAGGAAAAATTTGTGCTTGCTTGGTTTGTGCTGCAGTCTCAAGGTTTCCCGTGGCACTTCCCTGCCCTGGACTGCCCAAACCCTCAGAGATGGCGCATGTGGTGGTGGCACAAGCTTCACGCTGGCTCTTGGCACGCCGGGGCTGTTTGCTCCCTCCGGACATCCATCCCTGCTGCAGTCCCCACGCTGGGGGATTGTGCCCAAACTGTGAGTGTTGTGTAAACACGGCGTGTGCTTCCTGTGAACGCGTTTCACCCGCAAAGCCGCCGTAATTAAAAACCGGGGCCGCCGGAGCGGGCGGCGCACCGCGCTCCCTCCGGAGCCGCTGGCACTCGGCGCTCATTTGGGGACAGTTTGGGCTGTGCCGCACTGCCGTGTGTCCCCAGGGTCCTCTGGCCGTGCCATGCATGGCCGGAGCACCCCACAGCACCTGGCCGGAGGGACCCTGCTGTCCCCGAAGCTCGGCACCGTGCCCAGGTCCCTGCACAAGGTGGAAATCTCCGCTCCGCACAGCTCCCCGCTCCGTAAATACTCCCGGCTTAAGCACTTGACAGTGTTTATAAAGCAGCTTGCAGCAAACAGGCTTGGAAGTGCAGAACAAGTTGGTGTTTACACAAGTGACTAATTATTTATTTGAAAATCCTGTGGACGAGCCGTGGGCTGTAACGACAAGCACATGGGGAGCTCTGGGCTCCTGTCCCCGCAGTCGCAGCAGGGACACGGTGAAGAGTTCAGAGCCACCGGGGCAAGGGGACAGTGGCTGTGCCCCACAGTGCCCGATGGCCGCCAGCCCTGCCGGCACAGGTGTCACCAGGAGGTGCCCACATCGGGCACAGCTCAGTGTCGCAGTGTGCTGTCACATCTCCATCTACACGGTGTCACAACTCCCTGCAGCCCACACCTGCTGCTGGGGCAGCCCCTCCCTCCAGGTGTAGCCATAACCACCCTTAGGTGGGCTGGAGACAGGCTGCTTGGGCCAGTGGCTCCTCAGCAGGTCCCCACCCAGGGTGGGCTAGGGAGGGGACCAGCCCCCTGGGGACCATGGCCATCCCAGGCTGAGGCCGGGCTCACTTCCAGCACTGTCGCCACCAGTCGTTTGGGGCATCGGTGATTGCGCAGTTATTATAAAGGGATTAAAACAATTTTCTGTTTCATTTGACTTCACAGAGCAAATGTTGTCGCCTTTATTCCCACACAATGTCCGCCACTGGCAGGGCTCTGCTCTGCCAGCTGCAGAGAGGAGCGGGGCCCTGCGTGGCAGTGCCAGAGCTCTCAGTGCAGCGTGGAGCTTGCCCCTTCACACTGGGCATGGGGAAAATCACTTGAAAACTACAGGGAAAATGCCCTGTCAGCAGCCAGCTGGAGCAAGGGCTTGGGCACTCTCAGGAAAGGATGGGACATGAGGAGTCTTGGGCGCTGGCTGTCAGGACTGGGCTTCCCTTCTCTCTCCGGTTCGTGCAGGGCCATTGGTTTGCTGCCCACCTGTCCTGCCGGTGTTGCCATCCCAGAACTCTGTCCTGCCATGCATGTTTGGCCACTCCGCGCCGTGGCTTGGCGAGGGCAGCGTGGCACTCGCAGCCACACTCACTGCCCCACACACCTGTGCTCACTGCCCCACGCAGCCACAAATCACTGCCCCACACAGCCGCGCTCACTGCCCCATGTAGCCACAAATCACTGCCCCACGCAGCCACACATCACTGCCCCACACAGCCACACTCGCTGCCTCACGCACCCATGCTCTCTGCCCCACGCCGGGCTGTCTCTGCTGGGGCTGTGGGAGCTGGTGAGCCTGGGCAGAGCAGCTCCTGCGCTCAGCCTTGAGCAGGCAGCGCTGACCCTGCCCTGTGCTTCGGGGAATGGGAGATGGGATGTTTGGAAATTCCCTCAGAGGAGAAACAGCATTTTGGGCAGCTCTCAGAGGATCCCACCCCGTCCCCAGACGTCCCCAGACAGCCCCAGCCCCGGCTGGGGACTGCAGGCTCGCTCTCTCTAGGCTTGACTACCAGCCCCAGAGGTGCCCAGCTGATGGGAAACATCTTGTGTGCCTGGCACCCACAGCAGCCATCTGCTGCTTGGGGAGGGTGGCCCAGGGGTCTGGCTCTATTTTAAACAAGTTCCAGCTATAACTGTTTGCAGCACTGGCAGATGGCAAAGCTGTGCTGAGCATTTCGATGGGTGCTGACTATTAGCAATAGGGGCTTATGGATGAGGCTGGAGCACATTTCTGCCCGCAGCACTCTGGGTGCCACTGTCTGCCAGCACCCCCAGTTCGCTCCACAACCCCTGTGGTCACCCCCCACCATCCTGGGAGCGATTCTCTCTGTCAAGTTAACCTGTTCTCTTCTTTTGCAGTTCCTGCCAGCACACCTGGAAACTGCAAGCAGCTAACACCCGCTGCCAAGCCCCCGATGGGACTAGGGCCAAGCTCCTGCACTCCTGACAGGGATGAAGGTAGAGCCATGTTACCTGCTACCTAAGCTCACTGGTGCTGATGTAGCTTGTGGATATGGTCCCAGACCCGGCTCTGTGCACAGACTCTCAGCTCTGATCCCACCTGAGACGATTTAGCGGCAGCAGAGACCCCAGCTGTGGAGCACGCTCCCCCAACCACCCCACGACGGAGGGGCTGCAGCGCTGGAGAGTTACTATGCAGCTTGGACTGCTTGTGGTGGTGGTTTTTCTAAGCTCGATGGATCTAACAGGCAGCAGCAAAGTGGTGAAGGGCAAGAGGCAAAGACGAAGTATGTATGAAATGCTTTTCTTCTCTACTTCCTCTCATGATGCCACGAGGGTCGTGCTGGTGTGAATGTGTTTATAACACAGGGGGCTGGGCAGGGCTCCCCCAGTGCCACTCCCGGGCAGACACACCCTGCCCTGTCCCCTGAGCTGCCACAGCCCCCAGCTGCAATGTGCCCTGAGGTCACAGGGGGGTCAGATATCCCCCCAGCCCAGAGGGTCCCTGGTGGGGCTTGTGCAGGGCAGCCAGGCAGAATTGGCATGAGAGCAGCCACAGGCGTTTGCCCTCCTTTATGTAAGCTCATGCTAGAACTGTTTTACATTAAAACTGTTTTAAATTGAATTATAGAAAATTGATTTTATATTAAAACTGGGACTACTGAGCCCTGGGAGAACAAGGAAAAGCTGACGTCATGGCTAATGCTATAAAGGGCAATTTCCAGTGAGGGCCCAGTTTATACCTTTGCCATGGATGCAGAGCTTGGCACCAGGGCCCAGCGCTGTGGGAGGGACGGGGCCAGATCCCTCGGGGTCCCTGCGTACAGGGGCCAGGGCCCACAGTGCCAAGGGGATCCCAATCCAGACCGGTGAAACCTCCTGGCAGCCCCTACCTTCTGTGTCTCTTCCCAAGGCTGCAGCAGCCCCAGACCCACAGGTGATGGGGCTGGGGCAGTCAGTGGGGGCTGCTGGGCTCTTGGGTCACGGTGGGGGACGAGGCAGCTCTCTTACCTCTACTCCTGGCACGTGAACACTGTGCTGCTCCGTGCTTGCTTTTGAAGTGTAGTAAACACGGTATTTAAAAGAATACATCTTTTAAATACACAGCTTTTCTATAAACAAGGACATGGCTTGCATAATAAACTAATAAAAATAACCTGCATTCTAGCCTGCAAAGAATGCGATTGGTTTCAAAACAAGCAGAATTTTATATGATAATTAAAAGCAGAAAACTCTCAAGACATGGGATTGAGTATTTTTCTTGGACTGAATGTAGGAGCTGAGAACACATCTCTATTTTGGGGGCAGTGACACCTCCCGACTGCCAGAGACAGTTTAACGTAGGCAGGGTCAGAGTGAGATCCAGCCTGGGACGCAGCATGGACGGAATTAGTCGAATGTTTCGCTCCAGGGCCGTGCGCTCTGGTCCCCACTGGTCCTCAGCATGGAGGCACTGCCAGCTCCGAGCGGGGAGGCAGCAGGAGGTGCTGGAGCCCTGGGCACGTGCCCATCGTGAGTGTCTGCCCTGCAGGGGCATCAGGGCTGGGAGGCAGCGGGCTGGGGTGGGCAATGCTGGGGCTCTGGGCACAGTTGGTGGCTGCTCCTGGGTCCTGCTTCTCATTGCTGCCACTGTCACGACTCTCATGGCTGTGTTCAGCGCAGCGCTGGCGCCTGTGGGCATCAGGGACAGGGACAGGGACATGGTGTCGGGCTGGAACAGTGCTGCAGGACCCTGGCCCTCGCTCTGCCCCGGTCCCTGCCCTTCCTGCCAGCGGAGCCAGAGGTTTGGGGTCACAGCTGGTGCCTGCAGAGCCCAGCACTAACCACTGCCTCTCTCCTGCTCTTGCAGTCAGCACCGAGCTGAGTCAGGGCTGTGCCAGAGGCTGCGACCTGTGCTCTGAGTTCAATGGGTGCCTGAGGTGTTCCCCCAAACTCTTCATCCTTCTGGAGCGGAACGACATCCGACAAATTGGGATTTGCCTGCCTTCTTGTCCACTGGGATACTTTGGCCTTCGCAATACGGACATGAACAAGTGCATCAGTGAGTGTGGGGCGGAAGGGAACGGGCACAGGTGGGACGGACAGAGTTCTGCAGGGCAGCGTGTACCTCTGGCCAGGTGCAGGAGGTGCTGTGGCTGGGCTGAACAGGGCAGTCGTGTGCCTGACAGCCCCACTCAGCACTGTGTGGACATGCTGTGGATGCAGGGTCTTGCAGGACCTCTGGGCAATTTTGTTCCATGGGCTGCCAGACTGGCACCCGCTTCCTTTGGGAGGAGGGAAATCCTTTCAGGCATTTAGTGCCTCTTTTCCTGCTGTACTACTCACCAGTCAGGCAGCTCTGAGTGAAATCCTTGGCTTGCATCTTGAGCACCAGAAAGAGCTGCACATGGAAACATGCGCTCACTCCCCTGGCAGGTTCATGCACAGCACCCTCATGGCCAGGTTTCCATCTCACTCCCTTTCCCTGCAGCCTGTCCTGTAGCTGCAGCTGGAGCCGGGACTGTATCCTTCTCACCGTCCTCTTTGGCTGACTGATGGTCAGCTGAACACCAGCCCAAAACTTTCCCACCCTGATTCTCTCCTGGCAGTGGCTGCTGCTGGCTGTGAGAGCTGCAGCACAGGGCTGTCCTACACAGGGAATGGTGCAAAGAAAACTGACTTCTGAGTGGCACAGCCAGGCCTGGCAAGATGCTCAGACGTGCCCTGGCTGCTGCAAGACCCCTGGGAGCCAGAACTGCGCTCTGGTTGGCAGTGTGGAGCTTCTGGAGTCTTTTGTTCACATCGGACAACATGATGGCTTTGCTGTTTGTTTTTGGTTTTTTTTTCCCCCAGAATGCAAAATTGAGAACTGTGAGTCCTGTTTCAGTCGAAACTTTTGCACAAAATGTAAGGAAGGTTTGTATTTGCACAAAGGGAGATGTTACGTCACGTGCCCCGAAGGCTATGCTGCTGCCAACGGCACCATGGAGTGCAGCAGTCCTGGTGAGTGGCCTCATGCCCAGCCCTGCACCAGGCGTGTCTGGTTGTGGGGAGTGCTGCAGGGGGGGTTTAGATGATGAACTGAACCCATTATCGTACCTGTGTCAATGGGGTGGTGTAGTTGCACTGTTTTAGAAATCCTTCTTTCTCATGGAGAATAGAGATAAGCTGCATTTTTGTACTTTTTTAATCTCTGTGTTTGGTATTAGGTGTTGTAGAGCTGTGACCAATGCCTTTGGGAGGTGGATTCTCTGCTGACCAATAGTTGCTAGATTATTAATGGACATATAAAGAAGTTTCTGTAAATAAACTCTCTCTTTTCGCCATCTTGGGCTCTCCTGCCTGCTTCTCTGCCAGCTTCTGAGAATGCCACGAATATCATGAAATTTAAAACCAACAGGGTGGGAGCAGAGCCCTCTGGGAACCAGCCTGGATGGGGGGCAGCACCTCGTGTTTGTGTCGTGTGACCCAGAGTTTGTGTGGCGTGGCAAGGAATGGGGTGCCTGGGGACTTGGGAAGCTGCTGGGGAAACACACACACACTTCCTTGCAGCCTGAGGTGGGGGAGAGATGCAGTGGCAGGCTCTGGGATGGCCTGGGTAACCTGGAATGGGAGTTACAGCTGGGCTCTCTTGTTTTCTGGCAGCACAATGTGAAATGAGTGAGTGGGGGCCATGGGGGCCCTGCTCCAAGAAGAGGAAACTCTGTGGCTTCAAGAAGGGCAACGAAGACCGAACACGGCGGATTCTGCAGGCTCCCTCTGGGGACGTGTCCCTGTGTCCTCCAACCACGGAGGTGCGGCGATGCACCGTGCAGAAGAACCAGTGCCCTGAAGGTGAGCAGAGCTGGAGTGTCGCCATCCCTCCCCACACCCTGCACGGGTCAGGCACAAGCAGTCAGCCAGCTGTCCAGCGTTACAAATGTTCTGTGCAGCTCCTGACCTCTCTGAAGGGCAGGGTGTATGTCGTGATGGCACAGCCCCCCAGGAGGGTGATTTTTGGCACAGCTTGCCATGTGTGCCGCAGGTTTCAGCTATTTTAGCTTCTTCCCTGACCAGAAAGCAGCCAAGGATGCATTCCTGTGTTCTGCTGTGATGGGAGTCCTCTACCAGAATCCTTAGGTCTCTTTTTCCCAGGAATTAGAGTGTCTTCAGGATGAATGGTGGTTTGGTTATCTTGTTGTAGGCTGGACAAGGATTGCAGCTGTGTTCTGAGGGGAAATGGTTCTGAGCAGTGACTAAATGTACAGGAATTACCCAGTGGGGCAGGGGGAGGTGGGCAAAGCCCATCTGTTCCCTGATACCTCACTTCACCTCACGCTGCCCCTTTGCTTTACTGCAGGGAAAAGGAAGAAAAAGGAAGAGCAAGGAAAGCAAGATAATGGGAACAGAAATCGGAAAGACACCAAAGACACTAAGTCCGGCACCAAGAAGAGGAAGAATAAACAGAGAGGGGCCACGGTGCCCGCGACGCCCGCTAGCCCTGCCCAGTAGCTGGCCCTGGCGTCACCTGATGGCAAGACTCCATTGCTGCTATGTATATGAAAGCTTTATCGAACAGAGCACTGCTACACCACGTACACATGTCCAGAGACAGACATATACTCCAGACTGATCCACGGACCGACACAGGCCACACACACAACACTTAAGGAGGCTGCACACGTACCCCGCCCAGGACTGCAGGAGGATGCTGCCGAGGAGTGGGAGCACACACGGAGGCAAAGCCCGCAGCCCCAGGGCTCTGTGGGGACACTGCAGGGAGGAGAGATGGAGCATGAGCCAGTGAAGGACCCAGATATGGGATTGATTTCATGATCAAAGGCCTCAGCTGGAGCCCAAGCACGTGGCCCCGACGCAGCCCCACTGAGCCAGAGGATGAGACTGATCTCACACGGCCACTCTCCTTGGCCTGGCACCAGACACACATGGCAGTGGCCTCTTTCTCTTCCCCCCCCCTTATTTTGTGTTTTAAGCTGTATGACTATCATTGCGAATACATGTTAAAAGTTTGTGGTAAGAGGTCAGTGGTATCTGCCCTGAATCTGCTTGAAAGAATTATTTCAAACTTTAAAAAAAACAAAAACCAAACCAACAAAATCAAAATGACAACCAGCTTCCTGAGTGTGTGGTTCATACCTTGGCCCCTATGGAGGCTGGTGTCCCACAGGACAGAGACTCACTTGTGGAAGGGAAACTCACCAAAGCTTTAAGAAAATCCCAGAAAATGATGCCAGCTGCACTGCAGCCACAAATCAGCCGTCCTGCGTGCGAGACCCCAGCTGCACCCCGCCGAGCCCCAAGGAATTCCCCACTGAAGGATCCACTTAACACACAGCAGATTGAGAAAATGAGAGGTTACAACAAACCGCAGGTTGCTGAAACGTTGTGACTCTGCTCAGACAGTCACAGCTGCGGGACCATCCCGGGCTGGGGACAGCCAGTCCAGCTGCTGGACACCACCCTGGCGTGCGGCAGGAGGGAGGCAGGTGGGAGGGGCAAGGCACAGCTCAGGTCCTGCAGGAGAGAAACAAATTTTTAAGTTGGGTAGAAACAACTTGTCTGCATCCCACTGGCTGGAATTCCCTGGATTCTCCGGCTTCGCAAGAGCTGACACCTGAGCAGAGGAACCGGGACACAGACTGTGCAAGACAGACCTAAGGAGCCCTGCATGGGATGCATGGGAACGCTGCCTGCTCTGCTCAGGGAGCTCTGCCTTCAGCAGTGTCACAGGGTGTCTCACCACTCACTGCCCTGGTATTTTAAAATGTGCTTTCTCCGTATAAATATGTGGAGACACATTTAATTTCTCGGGAGTTCAGCAAAAACCCTCTGGTGCTGAGGGATGGTGCTATGGCTCCCAGAGATGTGCCCAGAGTGGATCAGGGATGTGTTGCTGAAGCTTCCAGGTCCCCTGGTAGGGCAAAAGGCAGGGGAAACCTCAGCCCAAACTAACCCTGGTGAATCTGATCTTTGCTGTGCTTGCTTCCAGAATCACAGAATCACAGAATCTCCAGGTTGGAAGAGACCTTCAAGATCATCGAGTCCAACCCATGTCCCAACCCTCAACTAAACTAAACCATGGCACCGAGTGCCATACCACCCTCTGCTCTGTGGTTTCGGAGGGCAGAGTGAGCCAGCAGGTGTGCAGGGTCACCTGTCTCAGAGCTCTCTGTCCCTCTGAGAGGTCACCTGCCCACACCCACAGCCCTGGTTCTCTCGCTGAGAACTCGGCTCCCTTCACCTGGCGCTCCCGGGCTGACTCGGCTCAGTGCATGATATGGGGGCTGCAGTGTTTTGGCTCCGGAACTGTACCAAGCTCTCTGTGACTGCTCTGCTGGCAGAAAAACCTTTCAGCCCATAGTCCACTTTGTGTTTAAGTAAACAAGAAGCTGTTACATCTTTGAAAGGGGATTCCATTTCAGCACAATGATAAATGACCAGCATACCAAGCAGGGGGAGAGAGAGGTTCTTAAAAGTCATCCTTTGAGTTGTTTATGGATCATGTTCATATGATTTCTGAAAGCTTCCCAGGCGAGTGATCCAATCTTACTCGATTTTCTAGCCTGTGAGAGAAGTATTTTGTTTGTGCCACGGCGTTGCACGTAAGCAGAACCATTTTCCCTTCCACTTTTACCAGCACCCAGCAGTCACCCGCTGGTGAACCTCAGCTCACTCACTCGCTGTGCCTCCCTCCTGCTGCTGTGTCCCCATCCAGTTCTCAGTGAGGATTAAGGAAAAGAGAGTGCATTAAGAAAGTTTTCTACATGAGGCTCTGTTAATGACTTGATTCCCCACAGTAACTCCTGGCACTATTAGCACAACTATTTCAAAACTAAACTGCATATAATAAATCAACAGAACCTATTTTAGAGAACTCTAGAGATTATCAGAAAAACTGACAAACTTCTTTCTGTTGTAGCCTTTCCCCTGCATTCTTCTTTTTTTTTTTTTTCATAGAAAAATGGGAAGAAAAAGAGACAAAAGGCAACAGGAAGTTTAAGATGCATATAAGAATATCCAAGATTTTTCAGTAGGGGTGATTTTAAAATTAAATTGGTTTAGAACAATTAGGAGAAAAAATATAAAAAATAAATCCAATTTTTTTTCTTTTTTTGAGTCAGCTCAAAAATTGTGCTTATTCCCATTTCCAGAGAGCTGGTTCAGTTATGAATTTAGGAACATTTGCCTTTGACCAAGGTGAACTGCACGCTGAGCTCCCCAGTCCAAGCTGAGATGTCCTTAGCTGGGTGATGTCACCTCAACTCACACACACATGAATGCTCTCTTTCCACCCTCTAAATAACCCTCTTGTGGTGTTCTCTCCGTGGCATCACTGTAAAATACATGTCTTTAAACAAATAAATCAATAAATGGGTTTGCTGAACCAGCTTCATTTTTTTATTCATCAAAACTGGAGTCAAATCCCAACTAATCAAAAATGTCCACAGACAGAGTGAGCCTGTCCTGAGAGCCTTCTGCCTACATCTGAGAGCCAAAGGAAGCAACACGGATCATGGATGGGAACATTGCTGCTCCAACTCCCGCATGTGTTCCCACCCTGTGCTTTGACCAGCTTGATGCTGAACTGGAGAAGCAGCTGCTGGATGGACAGACAGACAGAGAGATCCTTTGTCAGGAACTCTACTGCACAGAAAACAGCTTCATTCTCCCTGCTGAACAACCTGGTGTTATTCACTGGACAGAACTGCATTCACTCAGAATCTGCAGGATGGTTCCTAGGCAGTTTCCTCAGCTTTTGAGCAATCCATCCCATGCCACGGGGGAACAAAGGGTCAGGAATAATGGACAGCTTGCAGTCGTGGGTTTGGAACTGTTTAATTTCTCTCTCATTTGCTGAGATTTGGAAGCTAAAGCAGATGAATGTCATCAAACACAGGTTGGTTCTATCCCGTTCTTAACCCTCTCTGGGTAATATAAATCTGTATTTTTCATCATCTACAGTGAATGAACTGTGTGCACACACACTCCTCACATAGTAATTCATTGACTTTCCACCCCCAGAGAGGTGGAGGCAATGTATATACTTCTTAGTCCATGTTTATGTTAAAATGATTTCTCACTCAGGCAAAATCTTAGCTTTGATTAAAGGAAACAGAGTAGGATAGTGAAACAGGTTATCTCCAAAACTATTGTTTGGATTACATTGCTTGAGAACACTAAAAGGGATAGTTCAGATATATATTTACAGATTTTATGAAGTCAATAACCTTCACAGAGAGACGTGATAGGCATCACATTTTAAAAAATCACTATCAAAATTAGAGAAATACCAATGTATTTAATCAGTCACCATAAATAAATCACCCTGATGGCATTTATGTACACAGTAATACATCACACCAACTGAACGCCAAACCATAGTTTGGATGGAGCTGCTTGCTGGAATCTCCATGATTTTTGAAGAGCAGGATCTTAGTGGGAAAAAAGAGGCAGCCAGGCAGGTAATGTATTGTTATTTACAGCCCGAGGTAAACCGCTGGTTTAGAGTCACTGACAGGGCCTCTGAAGCCACAGCCCCTCCTGTGCCACGGAGCAGCCCAGCCTGCCAGGGCGGAAGTTACTTTTCATGACTGCTCAAATCAAACCACAGGAACACATTAATATTTAAGTGCTTTAGCTTCCAGAGTGCTGGAATGAATGGATCTGAATGCCAGATCCGTGGCTCTGGCAGATGTCCCCGGAGTGAAGCCGAGGGCTCTGCAGCCTGCACAGCTCTGAGCCCATTGCATGCTCCGATGGCTCGATGCTGCTGGCACAGCTCAGCCTGGACTCTCAACATCCTCTCACACCTTTTTGCCTTTTTTCTTGACTTCAGTTTTGTCCTCCCTCCCAACTTCCCCTGTTGCTCTCAGTCACCATTTAGAGAACTCCAGATAGAAGGCAACAGTCCAGGATCACTTTGTTTTTCCTCTTCAAGAGCCATCACACCTGGAGCCTTTTGCCTTTTGCCTCCTGCTCATGTCAGCTGTATCCCTGGGAAGCCATGCCTGAGGAACTGAGCTGGAAAAGTGATAAACTGCCTACAGTATCTTCTGCTGTGATTTTGAGAGGAGCTACAAAATCCACTTGCATCCTTGTGCTCCGCATGGAACTGCTGCAATTGAGGGAGATGGCTGATGCTGCTTTATCCTGTTAAATAACACAGAGGAGCTCAATACCACGCCGTAAAAGGGCTCCGAGTGCAAGTCCAGTCTTGTTCTGAACTCTTGGAACTCTACTTTTCCTTCATTTAATTGACAAAATCTGTAGATCATACGAGGAAGACAGCCCCTGCCAAAAATCCAACATCACTAGGTTTTAATAATACAATGGGAATAACCCCTCAGAACATATGTAATTACGGGAATGAGTCATTCCAATGGCATCACATAACCGCATTCACTGGGATTTGACAAGGATGTGGCCACATAAAACTCAAAATTATTTCATTTCAGCCCTGGTCAGGGCAGTGGTGCCAAGGAGCTGAGGCCATGTAGCAGAGGCGATGGACAAGGATCTGTGAACCCTGTCCTGGCTGTGTCAGGACAGTGTCCTGCTGCAGCCAATGGTAACAGAACAAGACAGAGCTAAAGATTAAAACAGAGGGATGAATCAAGAGCAAAGGAAAAGCTGTGAGTCATAGAGCAACAAAACATCAGTTTAGTGGAGCAAAATATCTGACTCGCACGTTATCAGATACACAATAAACAGCCGCAGCCTCAGGGATGCTGCGAGTTGAACACCAACTGTTGGCCCCAGTGATGGAATTTGGGGCAGGGAATATGTGAGAGCGAGGAAAGCGCAGCAGGAAGGTGCCAGTCTGAATGCAGGTCCCACACATTATCAGTAGGATCTTTTCTTACGACAGAAAATCCCGGCTCATAGCCCACGCAAGCATGGCTGGGTACAGGGCCTGAGCCCTCCCACCAGTGCTTCCAACCTGGGAATTTAGCACCCAACTCTGGGGCACCCTCAAGACAAGTTCTCTGCGCCACAACCTCCTGCCCAAAGCTGGCTGGGTCTGCTCTCTCACAGAAAGAGACGGCGACTTTCTGGCTGCGACCCAAGATCTCTTGCTAACAATGAAGAGGGAGCTTTCTTAAGGGAAAGGAAGAAAGAGTGGGGGAGAGCAGAGCAAGTATTACTCAACTATTTAGTCTAAAATTTTGAAAATCAAAAGGATCTTCTGACAGATTGATATAGACTCTAATAGAAAACACACTTGTCCCAGGAAAACTCTTCTACATGAGCCTCGAGTCTGATAGCTTAAACAATTATCTACAATTTGGAATTGATTTTTTTATGCCCACATCAATGTGTACTTTTTCAATGCCCAAGGCACAGATAATTCTATTAGGAGAAAAACCAGAATGCGTAGGCTTAAGCCAAACAGCCTCCAACTCCAGACTCTGTCTTACAAAACATGTCCCAAGGCCTGACTCATCATGGCTCCCTTGTACAGCAGGGACTCTACACCTCACAGCAAAACGCTGAAAATCATTAAAAGAACAAAATCCCAGCAGCTCTGTTATTGTTCTGGGTTTAAAGGAGCATTAGCAGCACCAGAAGGACATTGCACTGGCCAGGAACGCTCTGCTGCTAATAAGTGCTTAAGAAGGATGGGCCAGAGCTGTGTTTTGGGGAAGTATTCCCCAAGGTGCTGAGCTTGGCCCTAGCCCAAGCTCTGGTATCAATTAACACTGTTTCAGAGTGGCTTTGTTCATTTCCCCTAGGTGAGGAGCTTTCAAATTGCTATTAAAATCTGGCAGTAACATGCATGTAGGCTTAGGCTTTGGACACAGAACTTGCACAGATTTGATTTGTTAGTGCACTGTCCATGCAATTCTTTACACACACACACAAATACCAGTGTTGTTACTTGTTGATTTTTAAAATTCTTTGCCAGTAACCCAGAAAGCACAGCCCCGTGTGCCTGTAAATGCACACCAGCACTGCCCTGAGCGGGAATCTGCTGTGGCAGTGCCCTCCAGCAGCCCCAGTGCCCCTCTGACTGCCCCAGTGCCCCACCAGCAGCCCCAGTGTCCCACCAGCAGCTCCAGTGCCCCACCAGCAGCCCCAGTGTCCCACCAGCAGCTCCAGTGTCCCACCAGCCGCCCCAGTGTCCCACCAGCAGCTCCAGTGCCCCACCAGCANCAGTGCCCCTCCAGCAGCCCCAGTGCCCCACCAGCAGCTTCAGTGCCCCACCAGCAGCTCCAGTGTCCCACCAGCAGCTCCAGTGCCCCACCAGCAACCCCAGTGTCCCTCTGAGTGCCCCAGTGTCCCTCTGAGTGCCCCAGTGCCCCACCAGCTGCTGAAGTGTCCCACCAGCAGCCCCATTCATTAGCGAGTATCAGGGAACGCTACTGCCGCTCTCCCGAGCTATTCCCATTTCGTGTCTGTGAACAAACACCATTTTCCAAACAATGGGGGCTCCCGTGCCAGCGCCCCCGCCGGGCCTTCGAACCACGCGGCGGCCCCGGGCGGGACCCGGCCAAACCGCAGCGCTCTGGGGCGGGCACCGCCGCGTCCCGCCGGCCCCCGGGGAGTGACACGGAGCACAGGGGCACACGGGGGACACAGGGAAATGCGGGGACCCCGGGGGGACACGAGGGGACCCCGGGGCCGAGCGAGGGCGCCGGGCGCGGGCCGAGCCACGCGTTGCCATGGCAACCGGGGGATCCCGGAGATCCCGTCTGCGCCTGCGCCGCGCGCCGTGGCTGCCGGAAGTGCGTCAGATCCTGCCGTGCGCCGGAAGTGCCGCGCGCGTGTCTCCGGGCCGTGCTGAGCGCTGCGGGCCCGGCCCGGCACCGGCACCATGGTGAAACCGCGCTACAAGGGCCGCTGCTCCATCAACCCCTCCCGGGCCAGCACCAACCCCGGTACGGGCCGGGCCGCGGGCAGGACGGGCCGGGTCGGGTCGGGCCGGGTCGGGTCGGACCGGACCGGGGCTGATGTTCTCTTGTCTCTGCAGATCGCGTCGGGGGCGAGGGAGGGAACAACATGCGGGACCGGGCGACCATCCGCCGCCTCAACATGTACCGGCAGAAGGAGCGCAGGTGAGCGCGGCCCGGCCCGCGGCGGGCGATGGTCGTGGTCTGGCCGCGTTCCCGGTACCGGCTGGGCAGGGCCGCGCCAGAGACAAGCGACAAAAGGCCTCGATACTGGCACGGTGCCTCTCTGTAACTCCGTGAGCTGGGGAGCCTGATCCCGACCCCTCGGCAGCCCAGCGGTGTAGCAGGGATACAGCTGGGAAACACCTGATGCGTCTGCCCGGAATGTCATGAAACCCAAAACACCCAGAATTCCTGAACTTCCCACAGCAGCATGGCTCAAAAGCTTCCCCCAAATGCCTGAAGAGCCTGACTTCCCTCAGCTCCTTCCCTGTGCCCCAAGGGGGGACCTGCTGTGGGACCTTCTGTGCCCCCGTCAGGGATCAGTGGCAGGGGAGCAACACCTGCCATGTCTGTGCCATGGCAGTTCTGTTTCTCACCAGCACTTTTGGTTTGTTTTGCCAAATTTCCCCCTGTTCGGAGAGCAGACAGGGAGGAGGGATTTTGAAATATTGCTGAATTTCAAACAGGTCTTATCTTGGGAATCCTGTGTTAATGAGTCCTGCAGAGCTGGTGGGCAGAACTGGTTAAAAGGCTCCATGAGAGAACACAGTGGGATGTGCTAGAAAATCCCACTTTGCTAAGTGCCGAGTCCTGCATTTTGGCCACAATAACCCTCTACAACGCTATAGGCTGGGGACAGAGTGGCTGGACAGTGCCCAGGCTGAAAGGGACCTGGGAGTGCTGGTCGACAGCCGACTCAACACGAGCCAGCAGTGTGCCCAGGTGGCCAAAAAGGCCAATGGCATCCTGGCCTGTGTCAGAAATAGTGTGGCCAACAGGTCCAGGGAAGTCATTCTTCCCCTATACTCGGCACTGGTGAGGCTGCACCTTGAGCTCTGTGTCCAGTTCTGGGCCCCTCGGTTTAGGAAGGATGTGGAGACACTTGAACGTGTCCAAAGGAGGGCGACAAGGCTGGTGAGGGGCTTGGAACACAAGCCCTATGAGGAACGTCTGAGGGAACTGGGGTTGTTTAGCCTGGAGAAAAGGAGACTCAGAGGCGACCTTATCACTCTCTACAACTTCGTGAAAGGTGGTTGTAGTGAGGTGGGAGTTGGTCTCTTTATCCAAGCAACAACCGACAGAACAGGAGGACACAGTCTTAAGTTGCGCCAAGGAAAATATAAGTTGGATATTAGAAAAAAGTTTTTTACAGAAAGAGTGATAAAATATTGGAATGGTCTGCCCGGGGAGGTGGTGGAATCACCATCCCTGGACGTGTTTAAAAGGAGATTGGATGTGGCACTCGGTGCCATGGTTTAGTTTAGTTGAGGGTTGGGACATGGCTTGGACTCGATGATCTTGAAGGTCTCTTCCAACCTGGTGATTCTGTGATTCTGTGAAATGATACTTGATGCCTTTTGCAGCCCCATGAGTCCTTCCTGGGACTGACACAATGAGCTGCAGGGAGGGTCTGGCCAGGCTGGAGTGACACCAGGGGCTGTGACTGCCATCGCTGCTGCTCAGGGTTGGATTAACTAACCCACATGGATCATACAGGAGCACTGGCTGTAGGTGAAGGGTCTCTGCATTTCGTGGCTGTGCTTCTGGCCTGGTACATGCAAGGGCTGGAGGGCTCAGTGCTGCCGCTGTACACTGACATGGCCTGTTTGTCCCTTAGGAACAAACATGGCAAAGTGATCAAACCTCTGCAGTTTCAGTCAACGGTGGCACCGGGCACAGTTGCAAGAGTGGAACCAAATATCAAATGGTTTGGTGAGTTTTGTCCAACTTTCAGACTCAGCAAGCTTAGAAACTATTGAACTTCTTGTGTTGAAAGGTGTTGTTTTGGAATGGTGGTGTGTGAGCTGTGTGGGGCAGGTGCTGAAAAGGAAGGTGAGGGACCCTCGTGTTGTCACCCCTCGGCTGTACCTGTACTTTGGGGGTTTGCTTTCCCCACACTCCCCTAAGGGTGGTTATTCTGGTTCCTGTGCCATTTCCTGGGGTTTGCCCACATGTATGGCTGTTAAGTGTCCTAGAGATACTTTTAAAATTTCCTTTAAATGGTGGGAAAGAAAGGGATTGGCTGCTTATTTGTGCTATTTGGGCTTGGTCTCAAGTAAAACCCTTTGGGTTTGTCACTGGTATTTTTGATCCTAAATGGAAAGTTCATGTTTTGTAGTGTCCCCAGGCTCTTTGGAGCAGTTAAGGTGAGGAATGGCCAGGTGCAGTGTTTGTTTTTACTTGCAGGAAATACTCGTGTGATCAAGCAGTCATCCCTTCAGAAATTCCAGGAAGAGATGGAGACTGTGATGAAGGATCCTTACAGGGTGATCATGAAGCAAAAGAAGCTGCCCATGTCCCTGTTCCATGACCGGATCAAACCACACGTGGGTATCACTCACTGTGCAGGTTTGTGCACAGACCTGCCAGGACAGTGATTTACCTGTGAACACTTGTGCTGTCTCTGCTCGGTCTGGGGAAGGATTGGGTTCTGGAGGCCTTGGGAGGGGCAGCTGTAGTGGATTCCTTGGGGAAGGATGGTTCTGATTCCCTGTCACTGTGGGCATCAAATGTGAGGGCAAAGAAAGAGGGAGAAGATACGTTATTTAATAAAAATTCTCATTTTCCAATAGGAAATCACCCCAAAAGTTCTTTCCTGTGAGGGTGGGAGGCCCTGGCACAGGCTGCCCAGAGAATCTGTGGCTGCCCCATCCCTGGAAGTGTCCAAGGCCAGGTTGGACAGGGCTTGGAGGAGCCTGGGACAGTGGCAGCTGTCCCTGCCCATGGCAGGGGTGGGCTTTAAGGGCCCTTCCAGCCCAAAGCCTTTGTGATTCTAGGATAAGTTATGATATTATCATATTATGATCTAATTTGTGATAGCTTAGTGTGCCAGCTGATGTTCCAATGCCTCTGAGGCTGCTTCACACTGCAGATGAATTTGAACTCAAATACGTGTGTTTTATCCTGTATCAAAAATTCTTGTTCATTCATCCTTCATTTCTAGTACATCAAGTTTTAGTTATTGCCATTATTTTTCACGGTGTCTAAACCATTATTTTGGACTCTTGGTAGCTATTTTGTCATATGGAAACTTTCTAAGTTTATGTCATAAGAATGTTATTTAAATTCAGGAAAAAATTGTGTTAAAATGTGCATTACAAAAACAAATTGCTGCTTTCAGTGATGGACTGTTTGCTGTTCCAAGAAAAGTTGGCTTTCATTTCAAGCTTTAAAATCTACAATTTTGATGGTAATTATCCCTGACAAAAATCTGAGAATTTGGCGAGATTTGTGCTCTTGTTAGAAAAATAAGAAATGATCAAGGATAGCAGCTGAATTTTCATCATGGTGCTTGTAATTGCATTTGACACCATTTATGGTGGAAGAACTGAAGCATGGTTCGTTGGCAAGTGCAGAATGTTTTGTTGCCTATTAAATATCCACTCTTGTACTTCTCAAAGCTTAAGCTGGAAAACTCAAACATTGTTAGGGAAGTGCCTGTCACTTTTTACAGGCTGCCAGGGCTGTGTTGAACTCAGGGCTCCTTCACTGTGTGTCACGAGAGATGGAAAAAACGGTGCTTGATTTGTTTTTTTTTTACCAACCTGTTTTTCCTCAGACCTCCAGAGTTCACATTCTTGACACAGAAACGTTTGAAACAACGTTTGGCCCCAAATCACAAAGGAAAAGACCAACTCTGTCTGCAAGTGATGTGCAGTCTCTGGTGGAGAATGCTGAGGCCTCCTCAGAATCTTACGACCAGGGCAAGGACCGAGACCTGGTGACAGAGGACACTGGTGTAAGGTGACTGGAAATAAAAAATGATTCATTGTGTACATATATGAAAAGCCAGCCTTGTTTTTAAGAAGTGTCTGGTACCTCCATCAATGCTGCTGCTGTGTGAGGAGTAAGGAAAGTGAGATTGGCTGAATTTGAGATTTTGGCTAAATGCCAACTGTTACTTGGTCTTTGTCCCTTCTTTTGTCTGTAAATGGATTTAGATAAGAGAAGATGACTCTGTATCTGTGGTTGCTGATGTTTCTGGTGATGTCTTCTAGGGACGAAGCACAAGAGGAAATCTTTAAGAAAGGGCAGTCCAAAAGAATCTGGGGTGAGCTCTACAAGGTAAATGGCACTTGAAATTTGCATCAGAGTTACATCTGTCAGCCTTTACACAGTTAGGGGCTTCAGCACAGCATTGAAATCCTCTAGAACAACAATGAGAAAAACTCAAAGAAAGCAGATTTGCATTTCCAAATCTCTTCCTGACTGAGCTTGATTCTTGAGCTCTTGTCCTACAGGAACAAACATTCTTAAAGTACATGATCTAGAAGAGGACTGGCAGAATGAATGTGTAAGTTTCTCTTGGATTCCTTGGTCTTCGCCACAAGTAAACGAGTCATGTTCCCTTCAGTTTCTTTATGCTAAAAACATCTGACACGTTGATGGGGTCGTCTTGGGAGAGCTCTGACCCTCAATTCCCCATAAGTCACCAGCGACATGGAGATTGAGTGAATTGGGGTGGTATGAGCAGTTTGTGTGCTCTCCGTGACTCTTAGGTGTGACATTGCTTGACTTTTTGCTCTGAATTTCTGAATGTAGCTTAAAACCTTTTCATTTGGATCTAAAAGCACTGGGAATGATTGAGCAAAACAGATTTCAGTAAGAGGCTGCCAAAACTGCAGGAAAAAGCTCTGAAACAAATTCTCTTGGCTTGAAGCAAGCCGTAAAATGACAGCTCCCTGCTGTAGTTGCTTAGTGGACTAACAGCAGGTTCCTGCTTGGTTGTGTGTTTCATATTGATCCAGAAAACATCCTTTATACCCTGATCCATTATGAAATGGTAGAAGGGAGTTGTTGCTGAATGGATGACAAACGCTGGGGTTTTGTGTGCTGCAGCAATTTAGTTTTCCCATTTGGGTGTAGCGTTTTCTTTCCCTGGTGCATAAGAACAGGTAAAAGTCATTCAGCTGTCCAGGCTGAATTTGGAAGGGATTTAGGAGAGGAGAAAGTGGAGCATCAGTGGATGTTAGTCTGAATTTCACTGGTCTGTGAGGAAGTAGCAGTTTGTGAAGGATACACGGTTTTTAAATTAATGATGTAGTTTTAACTGTGACTAGTTTTCATTTGGGTGGTACAAATACCTTGCTTTCTGCAAAATCCTTTACTTCTGTGTGAATTTTTTATTTTTCAGGTGATTGACTCATCTGATGTTGTTGTTCAAGTTCTTGATGCCAGGGATCCCATAGGCACTCGCTCCCCTCATGTGGAATCTTACCTTAAAAAGGAGAAGCACTGGAAACATCTCATTTTTGTCCTGAACAAATGTGATCTCATTCCTACCTGGGCCACTGTAAGCACAATCCTTTCTATTATTCTCTGGACCTTCTTTGTTCCTGTTGTAGCTGTGCTGTAGCTCCGTTCCAGTCCCCATGCTGGTCTGGAAGGGCGTATTGCAGCTGGGGCGCTGGGAGTTCTCTGCTTGCCTGCAGTAAAAGTAACAATTACGATGTAAATCTGTCCAAGTTTGGCCAAGTTGAGCAACACACACCAGCCACAAATTCCCTACTTCCTCTGTCTGGATTTAACAGTTCAGCTGTTGTCTCCAGAGTATGCTAAATGTTATTCTGCCTAGGATCCATATCCACCCCAGCTGTTTTGCTTTATGTCGTTAAACTAATGAGTTTTAGCTAGCAGTGAAGGCGTTTTTGGGAAATTGTTTGTCTTTCATACAAACAATACTCAGTGCTTTTAGCTGTTGGGTTGGGGAAATGCTTCAAAGGTTCTTCCCTAGCATTTTTCATGGCCAGTTGCAGTTGTGAGCCCAGTGCAGATGCTGTGTCCTCCTCTCCGAGCACATGGTGTCACTCTCCAGTGCAGGGTCTCTAACCCAGTCCCCTTTGCCTCTGCAGAAGCGCTGGGTTGCTGTCCTTTCCCAGGAGTATCCAACACTGGCTTTCCATGCCAGCCTCACAAACCCATTCGGCAAAGGTGCTTTCATACAGCTCCTGAGGCAATTTGGAAAGGTACAAAACAATTTTGGGGATCTGTGGTTGGTTTGGTGGGGTTACTGCGTGGTCTTTTGCTTTGTTAGCATTGGGGGTTCAGGACTGCAGTGGTCATTCTGTCCCTCACTCCAAGATGTAAAAGGATGTGTTATTTCTCACCAGTTACACTCTGACAAGAAGCAGATCAGTGTGGGGTTCATTGGTTACCCCAACGTTGGCAAGAGCTCAGTGATCAATACCCTACGGTCCAAGAAGGTCTGCAGCGTGGCCCCTATTGCAGGGGAAACAAAGGTAGGAACACCCCTGTGTTAAAGATACAAATGTGGTCCAAGCCAGAATTCATGTGAAACCAGCCCAACGACCTTGTCAGGTTCTGCACTGAACCACACAGGTTGTGTGACTCTGAGGAGGGGCTGTGGACAGTCCCTGCTCTGAGGCACTGCTCTGGCTGCATTCCCAAGTTGTCGCTCTGCTATACTGTGTCTCTCTGTGACTATGTCTGTGCTCTCCTGATCCAAATGCCGGGTCAGGCTCTGGTTCTCTGACTCTGGTCTTCAAAAACTAAACAAGGACTGTGCAGAAGGTGCTAATGGGGAACTGCTGATCTTTTCCAGGTGTGGCAATACATCACCTTGATGCGGCGGATTTTTCTCATCGACTGCCCAGGGGTGGTTTATCCATCAGGGGACTCAGAGACAGACATTGTGCTGAAGGGAGTGGTACGTGTCTGCGCTGGAAGCTGGAAAGCTTTGCTGTTGTCACTGTGATGGGCTCAGAGGGATGAAAGCACACTTCCAAGGGTTGATCCTCTGCCATGCTTTTTCAGGTTCAAGTTGAAAAGATTAAGAGCCCCGAAGACCATATTGGTGCTGTGCTGGAAAGAGCCAAAGCAGAGTACATCAGGAAGACATACAAAATTGATTCCTGGACTGATACAGAAGACTTCCTTGAGAAACTTGCTGCTAGGACTGGGAAACTGCTAAAGGTGCGACAGCTTCTTGCGTTTGCAGGGTGGAAGAGCATGTGGCCTGTTACTGGATATGGGAAATGGAAATGTTTCTGTTGCGTACAGAACATAGGAGGGCTGTGTGCCCTGCAAACACGGACATGAATTGTTCCTGTTTCTTCTCAGGGTGGTGAGCCTGACTTGCAGACTGTGAGCAAGATGGTTCTCAATGACTGGCAGAGGGGCAGAATCCCTTTCTTTGTGAAGCCACCGAATGCAGAACCAGGTCAACTGGGTCCCCAGGTGAGAATGTGATGCTTGTGCCTCCTCTTCCCACATATTTCATTTTCCTGATGGTATTCATTGCTACTTTTCCCAGAGTGCCATGAGACTTCAGCAGTGCATGTCCCGAGCTCTGCCCAAGCCAGGTCATTTAGGTGACACTTGAATTTGGTGAGGACCAGGTAGCAGTGCTCTTTACAGAGACGTCTGAGCCATTACTGACTACCAGAAATGGCAGTAATCACATTGTCGTCTTAGGCTTTTTCCAAAGAGAGAAAATGGAAATTGTTCTTGGAAGTGATGGGATAGATGTTGTGGATAATATATCCATGACATTCTTCCTTGCAGCCTCCTGTCTTGGAAGCAACTGTGACATCCAGCGAAGGTAATACTGAGGAGAAAGTCTCTGAGTTGGTGGCATCAGGTGTGGAGCCAGAAGAAAAGAATGACACAAACACTGAAATCAGGCAGCTCATGTCCCACGTTCAGCAGAACTTTGGCAGGATTAATGTTGCACCTCAGTTCTCAGAAGAAGACCTGGTTCCTGTGGATGTGCCAGGTTTTGATGACACAGACAATGACTCCTCTGGAGAGGAGGAGGAGGAGGAGGAGGAGGAGAAAGAGGAGAATGAGCAACCTCAGGATCCAGGAAAGGAGGAATCGCAGGTGGCTGCACCAGGTGCCCTGGAGAGCCCGAAAGCAGTTCTTAAGGCTTTGGAGGACAAGATTGCAAAATACAAAAAATTTCTGGATAAAGCCAAGGCCAAGAGATTCTCAGCAATAAGGTACTTGAATCTGTCCAATACTTTGCAGGGGGGAAAAGGGTTCATGAAGCTCTGCTGTAGTTTCACTTCATTCCTGACTTGCTTGAAAGGTTCCCTTGAGCTGCGTCACACAAGTTGCCACAGCTTATCTGGCTTAGCCATAAGGGTTGGAAATTTGGCCAAGTAGCAGTTTGTTTTTGAAAGATTATTCCAAGAGTGCTATTTACCAGCAAAAGAAAAATGTTTTCACTTTTGGAGAGCTGCCTCTTAAACTATAGATTATAATTACCATTATCTTGGTATTCTGGGCAGCAATACTGCATCCTTGGATCTCTCCTTGATGTTGGGTAATACCAAGGCTAGATACACCTGGATCTTTGTGCATGTCCAGAGAGTCCTGGCCCATACAGCAGGCCCAGTTTTATCAAAGCTCACTTACCAGCCTTGTGAGGACTGAGATTTCAAGGTTTAAGTGTTACATTTTCTCTCTTGTGTAGTGTATGAGTACAGTAACTCTAGCGACAAGAGTACTGCAATATGTTTCTTAGTGCAAAGACTGTGGCTGTGATGCTGATGGGGACTGGGATCTGCTGGAGTCTGATGGGTTCTCAGAGGTGGTCACAGTTTGTGTAACAACAACCTTTTATTGCTGATTTTTATCTTCTGTAGAATCCCTAAGGGACTGAGTGACAAAGTGTTTGCAAAATCCATGCAGAAGGCTGAAGAACCCAAAGAAACTGAAGACAGAGGTAAAACAAGATTAGTACATGTTCTTAATCTACATTTGGAAATCCTTTGAGCCAGAGAAGAAAGGGTGTTAAGGGGAGAAGTATCCATTGGACCCTGCATTCAAATTCCTTTCCCCTAAAACTGCTTAAATCTGACCCAAGGGCTGCTGCTGAGCTGGTGTAGCTTTCCTATCACATTTGGAAAGCTGCCTCTTAAACTATGGATTAGAATTACCATTATTTTGGTATTCTGGGCAGCAGTACTGCATCCTTGGATCTCAGGTGTTCACCTGTCTGTGTGATGGGACATGTCCCTGTTAGTGAGGGAAGACAAATGTTGTGTTCCAACAGCCTGGGCTCTGGGCAGGCTGCAGCCAGAGCAGCTCCCCTTCCCTGGAGTGTTACATGGGAAGGAGTGGATGGGGTTTGGGATGTTAAAAAAGCAGAGATACTTCAGGCTGTAGGTTTTACTGTTGCTGTAGTCAGTTTGAGTAAAGGCACAATCAGGTGGAGGAGCCCTGACCTGACAGGACTGGAATTCTCCTGGACTTGAATGGGGTTGGAGCAATCTGCTTCTTGAGAGCAGTTTTCACAGTAATAGCTGGTGATTCTCTGGTGAGGAGCATGTGTGTTGTTTGGGTAGAAGCTCCGAGGAATGTGTTGCTCAAGGGGTTGGGATGGTGACCCCAGCTTGAAGTTCTTCAAACAAATAAGTGTTCTGGAAGATACCAAGTGTGTGATCTGTGCTGTTTGCAGGCAGCACAGAGAAGAAAAGAAAGAGGAAAGCAGAAGAGGAGGGTGATGATGATGATGACCAGTTGGGTAAACAGCCTTGTAAGAAACTCACATCCAAAGAGGTAAGTGTGATTTCCTCTAGAACAACTGAGCAGGGAAATAAGCTGGCTTTTTTATCCTTGGATTGCCTGTTATCACTAAGAGCATTGAGACTTTGGACATGAGCAGAAGGGGAATGAAAACTGAATTCTGTTACGAATGTTCTGTCACAACTTCTGTCACACCCATCTTACCTGACTATGCACACCAGGTTGCATCTTGTATCTTGTTGACTACTTCTGTAAAGACTGAAGTGGAGCTTACTCCCATAAGAGCGGGGGTGGGCGGGTTCCCTATAGAGCCACATCAGTAACATTTTGTTTGAAATCATTTATTTTACTTAAGGCATGTGGAATGCAAAGTGAACACCATTGGAGAGTTGCAGACTCCAAGGGTCTGGATGCTGGGGATTTGCTAATGTGTTTTGTGTTTGCAGAGGAGACGAGCCGAGAGGCAGCAGCGCTCCAAGAAAGTCGGAGTCCGGTATTATGAAACTCACAACGTGAAAAATAAGAATAAGAACAAGAAAAAAACTGGCTTGGAGGAACAAAGATCAAAGCACAAAAAATACAAACATAAGCAATAGCTGCTTATTCTATTAAATTTTACATAAAACAGCTCTAGTATGCGGTGGCTTTTTTTACTATAAAACTTGCGGTTCCTGTTCAAAGCCCAGTGTGACCAGTCTGTCCTGGCCCCAGGAGCAGCATCTTTCTCTTTGTTTCTGCATCATCTGAAAGCTCTCTGTGCAGTTGGAGCTGATGGTATTTCCACATCGCTGTCCCAGGCCAGCAAACACTGCAGTAGCCAAACAGCTATTCCGGTGCTGCTCAGTGGTGGGGTTTGGGTGGGTTTTTTTTCTGGAAACCAGCTTTATGGGGTTTTTCACATGACTACAGAGAATTCTCTTTCCCATCTTCACTTGCTGTGTAACCAGCTCCTTACACAGGTACCTCAAGCAGAGATTTCATTTGCTTCCATTGAGAAGTGAATCTATGACTGCCATCGTGCCCCTTTGTTTCACTAGAAACCATCACACCCAGAGCTTTGGCTTCGCCTGTGCTCAGTTACTGCTGATGGTTCTGACAAGGGATTTTGATGAACAGTTGACAGCAGCTTGCAGGTACTCAAGGAAATACCCCCAAGACACCTGTCCAAGAATGAGCTGCCATTTGTTTCTTGGTGCATGTGACTTACATTTCTTGTAGACACTTTAATATTGTTTCTGAATCTTCTACAACATTTTCAAAGTAATAATGTCAGAGAGATGTTTGCATTTAAAAATGTTTATTAGTTATTGCTTTGAAGGTCATTAGCACGTTACCAACAGGCAAGTTCCAGACAAGTTCACTGTTCAAAGAGCTGACTGCTGAGATGGCACTGAAAGAGGGAGCAGTAATTAATGAAGCTCTTGAATTTCAACTCTTCAAGAGAGAAAGAAAGAACACAGTTACACTGCCTGCTGTTACTGGTAAGTGAAAACTCAAGATCGTTTTAGGAAGACAAATCTTTGTCACTAATTGCAAGCTTCTTGCTTTGACAGCTCTTCTGAGCCTGCCTCGAGGACAACAAAACAATTAGTTCTTTGCTGCAATGATGCTGTCAAGTTGAGTCTGAAAAACAAATGAGACAGACAAATTAGATTCCCTAACTTAAAAAATAAACATGCAGTACTGTGAAAGGCTAAATTTTCTGTTGGATGTTCACAGTGAGGAGCTGAGGGATGCTGCACTGCGGCCAGGAGAGCCAGGCCAGGTTTGTTCCCTAGCCATTCCATTCCTACATGTTTTATAAATTAGTTTGTCATTTCTGGCATGCACACTTATTGCATTCTGAGGAGAACAGAGCTGGCCTTGGCTCCATACGATGAGAGACTCGGTTTAGAAAATGAAGCATCGAGGGGGAAATTAAATAAAAGCTGTTGAAACAGTGGTCTGAATTCTCTGATTTCAGGCTGGGACTATGTGAGCTAAATTAAATATCTGGCGCTGTAGCATTTGGAACACAAACTGATTCTGGGACAAGAGTAGCTGGGAAAAGCAAGTTTTGTGATTATTGAGACAACTTGATGCCAGTTAGTGGATTGATGGGAGCAGCCACCACAATAATCCACAGTAGTGGCCCACATAGCTAGCAAAGTACAGGTACTTCAAGGAAGAAACAGATTCAGGGGCAACACACGTCTGATGTAAGATTTTGTGTCCTAAAACATTCCAAGGCAGCCTGAAAATGTGGGTTAGGAGGTAGGACCTGCATGAAAAGCAGCTTGCTCTAAGGGAGATGTTTTTAGCTGTAGCCAGAAACATTTGACGTTGTTCAGGTGACATTCTTTCCTTACTCAAAAGATGTGGGATTTTTTTTCCTTTCAAAAACAAAGTAGAGAGCAGAAGCTGTTCTCCCCAAAGCCACATGCACAAATAATTACCCAGTCCCTGCTGTTGTTCTTGGGTAATATTTAATGTTAAATGGTGTGTTGTGTTACCAGGGGCGCAGCTTTAATGGTTTTAATGAGAATTTTACCACTAGTATTTGGAGTTCTGGGATTTTACTGACCTTCAGCTGCTGATTAGTCCGTTTGAGGAACAGAATCTCTTCGCTGTGTTTCTTCTCTTCTATCTCTCGCCGTTCAGTTTCTTGCCTTTCAATAGCCTCACATTTCGCTTTCTCCTCACTCAGTTGTTTTTCTAGCTCCCTGTTTTCCTCTTCCAGCTCTGCAATCTTGGAAAAGAGTATGGGTGTCTCAAGTTTTGTTGATAAATAGTAAATTTTCAGTTAAGGTGGGACAAAGCTGTGTGTGGTAGAGTCTTTAAATCTGTAGAACAGGCTTCAGAAGTGCAGCTCAGCCTGAGGACAGGGAGCCAGGTATTTTGATGGTCTTTGCTGCCATCCCGTGGAAATGGAAACAATGGATTTAAGGATATAAAATTTGCTATTATGTTGCACATCACGTGCAGAAAGCTCCATCATGGGGTGGACAGCCCCACTCACCCTTTTCTCCAAGTGGACCTTGCCCTGCTCGGCCTGCAGCGCCTTGCGCACGCCGAAAGCCACGCTGCTCTCATACAGCGCCTGGTAGGCAGACAGGGTCAGCTGGAGCTCATCCCGGACCCGCAGCAGCAGCAGCCCCCGCTCCGCACAGCTCACCGTGGTCTGACGGATCAGCTCGTCTGCAAAGAAAGAACAGCAGCTGCAGTGCCTTTATCTGGAAGTGTTGGACATGCACAGGGCCAGAGCTGCTCCTCTTACCCACTTCACTGCACCACACAACAAGGGATTTACTAGAGATAGTAATTGATTTGTTTTCTTGCATTGCAGCTGTAGCATTAAGTGCACCAGGTAAAAGTAGAGCAATGGTATAGCCCCTCAAGTAATGCCAGTGGTGCTGATGCCCTAAAGCTGCAACAGCACACACTTAAAAATGTGTAATGACTTGTTGTAATTATGGGGAAGCCTTCACAGATCCTGCTTTCCAGCCCGTGGCCATCCCTTGCCTTTGGGAAACCAGCGCTGTATCATGAGGATGTGTAAGATATACAGGGGTATAAGTTACTTTAAATAAACTATTCGTTTAAGTGCAACTAAGAGGATAACTGAGAGGGTTGTAAACTGATTTTCATGTGTAGGCATCTCCTGCCAGGCTGTCCTTTGAGTGCGAGGCGCACAAGGCCCGCGGGCACTGACCGAAGCACTGAGTGTAGAGCTCCCTGCGCACGGGGCACAGCCCGGTCTCCCGTGCCTGCCGCTGCTGCAGCTGCCGGTCCAGCTGTTCCTGCAGCAGCACGACGTCCCGGCGGGTGCTGGGCGCGGTGGACACCTCCTGCACCCAGAGCTTGTGCGCCTCCTCCCACTGCCTGCCAGAGAAGCACGGGCCGTTACCGGAGCCACCGGCACCCCCCGGGCCCGACGGCGCTGCCGGCCCCGCCCGGCCCCGCTCACCGCGGCGGCAGGATGGCGTTCAGGAGCTCCTGCGGCTGCTGCATGGAGGGGATGCTGGCGGGGGTCTGCGGCGGGGTTCCCTTCAGCGGGTGACCCTGCGGGAAGAGGAGAGGACAGAGCCGTAGGAGCAGGCGGGGAACCGCTGTCCCCTCGGCCCCGGGCCCGCTCACCCCCGGCGGAGCGCGGTATCCCCGCGGGCCCCCTACGTGCCCCCGTCGCTGCTCCCCCCCGCGGAGCCCCTCTCGCCCCGCCGGGACACCAGCACAGGCGGGCAGTAGCGCAGCAGCGAGTCCGGCGGCGCCGCCATGGCGGCCGCGGCCCTGTCACCATGGCGACTGCGACGCCGCCGCCGCGCGCGGCT
>VZRL01006189.1:269795-291772 GCA_013397895.1 Origma solitaria | reverse complement strand
TCACCAACCAGAAGTGAGTGGCGGAGGCGCTGCCCACCTGCGCGCCCCCCCCGCCCACCCGGCCCCGCCATCGCGCCTCTCTCTGTTTCAGGAACTCCAACAGCAAAAACGACCGCAGGAACCGCAAGTTCAAGGAGGCCGAGAGGCTCTTCAGCAAGTCCTCGGTTACCTCGGCAGCGGTGAGTGCCGCGGTGGGCTCTGGCGGGACGAGCAGATGCCCCTGACCCCAAAACCGCCCCTGTGCCCAGCGCTCTCCTTATCCCTGTCCCCATCCCTGTTTCCATTCCTGTCTCCATTCCCACCCCTTTCCCTGTCCCCATCCCTGTTCCCATTCCTGGCTCCATTCCCAACCTTTCCCTGTCTCCATTCCTGTTCCAGTTTCATCCCCGTCCCCATCCCTGTTCCCATTCCTGGCTCCATTCCCAACCTTTCCCTGTCCCCATTTCTGTTCCAGTTTCATCCCCATCCCCGTCCCTTGGTGCCCCAGTCCTGCAGTGCTGCAGAACAACTTTCCCATTTGAACTCCCGTACCTGCCTGGCTCTCACCTGAGCATCCCCGTCCCACCCTGCAGCCTCTTCCAGAGCTTCTCCCGGGGTCTGGGGGTGGGAGGACACCTGTCACTGGTGTCACTGCTGTCCCCTGGCTTTGTCTCTGCCCCAGACCCCCAGTGCCACATGGGGCCAAGGGCACTTCAGAGGGACGTGTCTGTGTGATCTGGGCTCCGTGCTTTGAGCACTGGGAGGTGGATCCCTGCTTGGCTTGACATCCCATTTGGTTTTCCAGGCTGTCAGTGCATTAGCTGGAGTCCAGGACCAGCTCATTGAGAAGCGTAAGTCACTTTATCATTTCTCTGTGACTTTGGGAGGAATTATACTCTCCTCACCATTCAGCCCTGTCTCAGCCTTCCAGATCTGGGCTGGACTTGGGCTTCTGTTCCCAGGCCCTGTGTCTGCTGCCGTCGGGCTGCTCCTGGCAGTTGACTTCCTGAGATCCTTCCACGCTCAGCCGTGGTTTGTTGTTTGTAAAAGGGATTGAAATTGGTTTGGTGCTCTTTGGAGGAAGAGGCTGGATGAGCTGAAGCACCGCCACTGTAGATATGTCAGTCACTCACAAGAGACATGGGGAGGGTCCACTCACCTCCAGCATATTTAAAAACATTTTTGTGATCAGCACCAGATGGGATGTGGAGTGTCTCAGTGTCTCCAGAGAGCCTCAGTGCTGAGGAGCAGCTTCCTGTCCATTCTGCAGAGCTGTTTTGCAGATTCTGTGAATTACCTCCTGGTGCTGCGGGGCTCAGGTGTCTCTGCCGCTCTTCTGGGGTTGTTTCTCCCACTCAGGGCTGTGCCAGGGCAGCCAGGAGCTCACCCTGGTGCTCACCTGCGTTTGTCCTGCTCTAGGGGAGCCGGGCAGTGGCACAGAGAGTGACACTTCTCCAGACTTCCACAACCAGGAGAATGAGCCCAACCAGGAGGATGCTGAAGAGCTAGATGGCTCCGTGCAGGGTGTGAAGCCCCAGAAAGCTGCTTCTTCCACTTCCTCTGGGAGCCACCACAGCAGCCACAAAAAGCGAAAGAACAAAAACAGACACAGGTCAGTGGGACCAGCAGCCTCCTCACCACATCTGGGCAGTTGGCTGGGGCTGGATTGAATTTATTGTCTGGGGGGGAGCCAGTAACCTGTTAGAATAATGGGCAGCTGGAGTCAGTTGTTTGGGTGGTTTTCCTGGTTTTGGAAGAGGAGGGGAAAGTGCTAAGGAAGTTAAGCAACACAGGGTGCTCATTCCAGCTGTGGCACAGCTGTGCTTCTGCGCAGCTTCTCCAGCTCTCCTGTCTCTCCAGAATAAAGCTGATTGCTTTCAGCAGCTCCTGACTTCCTGAGCTTGATGCTTGGTTTCTGCAGAGCCCAGTAGGACAGGAATGTCAGTGCTTTCTTTGAAGGAGGGTGGAAAGCAAATGGGAATGTTTTTGGGGTTTTGGACACTCCCGATATCTGGATTTCCACTCCAGCCCCTTCAGCTCTCACATCCCAGCCAAATCTCGGTGCTGTGTCACCTTCACCTCAGAGTGTGTGTTATTAAACTGACCTGAAATTCATGTGAAACAGATTCCTTGAACTCTTCTCTAGTTGCATTTACCTGTCCAGCTCTGCCCCTAAGGTGTAATGAGGACAATGAGCCCTCAGCCCAGGCTGCTGGCAGTGACAGTGCCTGTGAGTCAGGCCCTGAGAGGGGAAAACCATGGAGAGGAGACACTGGATCTCTCTGGAAGGAGTTCTGAAGCTGGGACCTAAGGATTTAATAGAAGTAATGGAGCTTTTAAAGCTCCAAAGTGTCTATGCTGGCTCGGAGCTGTTGGCTCTGGCAAGGGTCAGGCTTTCCTCTTTAAGGGACCTGCCATGCAATTAAAGAGAGACAGGGTTTGAAGTGGTAAAAGTCGACAAGGGGGCTGGGAACAGTTGGGGTGGGGACTTGAGGTAGGTACGATGCTTGAAGAATGCTTAACTCCTTTCTTGCCTTCATTAAGTGTTGAGTCATTAGTGTGTCTTTAATTCTTAGGTCAGAATTTCCTTCCTACAGCAGCCTGAATTGGGCATATGTCCGAAAGGACTGGATGTCCCTTTGGTTCCTCATGAGCTGGGAATCCAAAGAAGTTCAAATCTCTTTTTTTGCCTGTAGATATTTGGAAGAAGTTCAGGAATAACACAAGAAACTACATCCGTGAACAAGTCCAGAGAAGCAACCTGTAAAACTGAAGTACAGCTTAAGGAAACTACCATTTCAAACAAATTATAAAATACTCTCCCAGGCGCTTCCCTGGACGAACCATGGCCAGCAACATGGTGGGGTTCAGGGCAGGTGCTAGAACTGACATAAATCCCTTTTTTCTGGTCCATAACGCAGACTTTAGGGACAGGAGGTGAGGGGAGCTCCCCCCACTACAGGTTGTGTGGCTCTCAGTTCCTTCACCTCCCTCCTCTGCAGCTGTGGCTGCTGCTGCCAGGCCAGGCTGTTGGACAGAGGAACCCTGCCCTGCTCACCTGTGGCAGCTCCTGCGTCCCCAGGCCCCATCAGACACTCCGAGGGGCTCAGTGAGTCAGGAACTGACTGTAATGCTTAGCAGGGCCAGATAGAGAATTAAAAAAGATAAAAAGATAATTAAATTTGTCTGTAATAAAAGCTCTGTTAAAATTGTGATTGCTGTTACTGACTATCCCCTCAATTTTGGCAGACAAGACTAAATGATTTTCAAGTATATTTAGGCTAAAAAACCCTGACACCAGCCCCGTCCCAGTCCCTGAGCATGCAGCGATGGCATGCCAGGCCCTGCAGCCCCACAGGTGCTCCAGCCAGACCCGTGGGTCTGTCCCCTGAGGGTTTTGGCATGAAAAAGAGAAAAGTAAAAGGAAATGTTGGCTTTTCTCCTTATTCAGAAGCCCTTCTGTTTGCCAGCATGACTGGGTTTCACTCCCCCATTCCTGGAGAGCCAGGAGGTGCTGGGAAAGGTCCCTGCAGGAGCACAGCCTCACTGGGGTTCCGTGTGGGGAACTGGGTTGGACTGGGCAGCCTGGGGATGTTTGGTTCAGGTGCACACAGGCCCTCAGGTGTGGGTTACAGAGACTGTGCTGTCCCTTTGCTCCCTCCGACACCCCAGGAAGGGCAGGGTGGATATTTTCTGTGTGCTCGGCTGTTCTCATGCCTAACAAGTGTTTGAGGGAGCCCAGTGCTGTCTCCTCTTGGCAATGCAGTCCTGGAATGGAATTCCATGATCAGTTCTTCCCAACCAGTGTCAGCTGTGGGCAGAGCTGTGTCTGGAGGCCCTGCTGTGGCTCTTGTGTGGGTTGGGGGGGACAGTCACCAAATGCTCAGCTCTGGCCAAATGTCCCTGGGCTGCCATTTGCCGGGCCAGCAGTGCTGGGGGTGTGGGGGAACAGCACAGCCCAAGTTCTGTGTCACCTCTGCCTGAAACAGCTCTGCCTTGCCCTGGGAGCCCTGACCCCTCCCCAGCTCCCTGAGCCCACCTTTCTCCCTGACCCCTCACTTGGTTTTCCAAGCCCTCGGAAAAGCTCTCCTGCCCCTGAGCTCTGCCCTCTCTGGGTCTGGCAGCTGCTGCTCTTCCAGCCCCTAAAATCCCCTGCGTAAACCAAACCCATCTCTCTGCTAACACCTCTTGTTCCCAAAAATCTGGTGGGGAGGGGGACTTTGGATTGCCAACCTGGAGAGCTTTTTGTGCCCAGTTCTGGTTAAGTTATCTGAAGAACTTGATGGTGTTTGAACACTGGCTTTATTATTTATTTTATTTTATTTTATTTTTTAGCAATCTCGCTAGGGTGGCTAATCAACTAATTGATTTAATTCATTAGTATATTAATTTCTATTGCTTTCTTCCTTTCAAATGCTGCCCCTCAGCCCGTCTGGCATGTTTGATTATGACTTTGAGTAAGTTTGACTTGAATTAGTACTTGTGCTGTGTTGTTAGTGTGTAGACACCAATGTGCCTTTTGAGACCTCGCTAACCCCTAGTTTATCTGTTTAATTGTAGGTATGTATATTAGGTTAGGCTGGGAAGTTTTTTTTAAAAACAGAAAAGCGTGATGGAGGTAACATTTTATTTAATAACTTCAGCAAATTATAAATTAACTTCACTCTTCTTTACCTTTCTATTTCATATTTAAATAGATAAAACTTTTTAACTTTAAAACTTAGTTTAAAAACTGATTCTTTTGGCTTTGCTGCTTAAGGAGATTAGTATAGACTTGGATATTTCCTTCTGGAAAAATGTACTACCCTCAATACCTTTGGCTCATAATCCTTGTCATCCTAACTCCTCTCTCTATACAATAACTCTCACGCTATGTCTGGATAATTACCTGTGGCATAGTTACACCTCTGGCAGATTGAATTAACATAGAGCATGCCTAGTTCCCCTTGTCCACCTGCCTGAGTGCCCTGTGATTGATTGTGCCCCTTAATTAACTCTGTCTGGGAGTGGATGGAATCTGCTTTTTGGCAAATAATTGTGACTCTGCTCTCTGCTGCTCTCATGCCCAGTAACGCTGGGACAGCGCCCTGGCTCAGCCAGTGGGAATGGATGGATTAACCGTAGTCTCTGTCGTAGCTGTGCCCTGTGCAGTAGCTGTGGTGTCAGCTCAGGTATTGACATGGACGTTTCTCTTGTCTTTCCAACCACAGGATTGATCTCAAGTTAAACAAAAAGCCAAGAGCCGTAAGTATCCGTGCTCTGTCTGTGTTTTCATTGCTCACTGTAGGGGCTGGCTGACTCCCAAGCTTAAAAAACCCTCCCTCTGCTGTCATCATTTTAGTTTTTATTGTGATGGTTGAGTGTCACAGTGTGAGATCAGCATTGTCCCCTGGCTGTAACAGCAACTGAGCCCAGGTGGGCTGTTCTGAGCCCAGGTCACAGGTAACTCCTGTGTGCTTCTCATGGAAAAAGCTGCTTTGCATCCTGTTATTTTGTCATGATGTGGAGCATCAAAAGCATCTGGTTTGAGTTGATCCTCAAGGTTGGAAGAGTCTGTCCCTTTCAATGTGTAGCTACAAGAAAAAAATCTGTTTTGCCTGCAACTAGTGGTGTGTGAGATGAGATAGGACTGAGACCCCCCAGCTCCGAGAGCAGAATCGAGTTGGGAAGGTGTTAACGTGGCTGTGCTGTCCTTTCTCTGCAGGACTACTAGAGCCATCAGTGCTGATGCTCCTGGGATTTAGGTCTGTCACTCCCCACTGAGAAGCCCTGAAGCAGGATGGCAGCTGCAGCAGGACTGACTCACTCTAAGGGACTTGGATGGGGGGAGGAAATCCTGGACCATGTATTTTGCATCATTTTTAAATCACCTGAGTTGCAGGAAGATGAAGGTGGTGTAGTAGTTGTAGTCCTGAATTCCTGACTGTTCTGTGCTTCCACCTTGGTCGGGAACTTGCTGAAGCGGCTGATACTGCTGCCCCCCATCACCTGCAGACTCACAGAGAGGCATTTCCTTTTCCACTGGAACTGGGTAGGATTCAATGTGTCCCATCCATGTTGTGAGACTTAGATTACTTTTGTTGCTGATATTTAGCTTTGCAGGTTTGTTTTCTGTTTCTGTTTTATTTTGTTGGTTTTGTTGTGCTTTTTTTAAAGCTGAAGTGTATAGTTACAAGTTGACTTTGGGTTTCTTTGTTTAGTACGTGTAGTGGAAGGTTCTTCATTTTGTGGAGCAGCTCTTTTGATTCTTACTCAAGCAGAGAAGAAGGCAGTTTAACCCTTTTCTCTTACTTTCATTTCAAGCACCATCTCCCGATATTCCTCAGTGTGTTAGGTGCAGGAAGGGCCAGAGCTCAGAACCAACTCCTCGCTGTCACTGACTTTGGGTGGATTCTCTTTTTAATACAAACTTCTGTCATTTGTACATAAACAATAAATGTTCCATGTTTGTCTCATGGTTTATTCAGTCCAAGCTTTGACTCCTGGTGCTTTTTTTGTCTCCACCTGCTTTACAAGGACTTTGCTGGAATTCTTCCCCTTTGTCACAGGAGCTGTTCCTTGTCCTGCTGCCCATGGGAGGTTCACTTGGGCTGTAGGGAGTGCCAGGCTCTAATTCCAGCTGTGTTTGGCTGATTGTGCTGCAAGGCAGGACTGGGATGTCCATGGTTCTCTGGGTGTCCATGCCCTCTGCTGCTGAGGGCAGACTGCTTGGAGCTCCGAGATGAGCCAGCTGGACTGTCCCTGGAGCAGGACAGAGGGGTGAGGGACAGGTGCTTCTCGCAGCAGCCAGCTCAGGATCTTGGTGGTGTTGAACTGAGCTTTGCTTTGCTCGGGGTGGGGAGTTGCCTTCTTTATCGGTGCTGGGGTGCATTTGTGTAACTCCTGCTGTGGGAGCGAGACATGGGAAAGGGCTTTGGGAAAGGGCCCATGGGACAGGGGTGTTCCCTGAGCCTCTGGAGTGTGCACGGCCCTTGGAACAGCCAAGGGTTCACGTGCTCTGCTGCACCTCTGCTCCCCTGGGGCTTAGGGTCTTCCTCAGTTCTCCCCAGGCGCCCCAGTCTGCATAGGGCAGTGAGTGATGCTGAGTTTCCAGGAGCAGAATTCTCCCTTGGGCTGTCTGATCTGGGGATCAAGGCAGCTCCATGTTTGTTCCCTGAGGGAGCTGGCTTATCCCGCAGGGAGCTGTGTCTGCTCAGGGGCTGGCGGCTGCTTCTGCACGGGGGGGTCAGGATGGAGCAGCTTAAAGGCCAAGCTGCAAAGCCGGCCTACTTCTGTGTGTTTTAAGTTACAGAGGTTAAGTACAGGGGGGTGGAAAATCTAGGAAACAGCATAAACTACAAGGCCGTGCTCCTCCGTAGTTCTGGAAAAAAGAATTCTCAGCGGGTGGTTTTGATTGCCCGGCCTCTGTACAAAAGCAGTTCTGTTCCTGCTGCTCGAAGCAGGGATGGCTGGAGCAGCTGGACTTCAGAGGATGAAGTCTCTGCTGCACCTCTGACCTCGAGGAAAGCTGCCAGACTTTTTCAGGCACAGCATTTTGGAGCTCAGCTCAGAGCCCTGTGTGCTGGCACGTTCACTCAGCTCCGCGTTCCCTGTGACACATTGGGGTGCTGCAGGGACAATGGGGAAATGCAGCCATTCCTGCCTCTAGCTGTTTGTCACCGAAGGAGGGGACAGCCTGTTCTGCCCAGGTCGATGTCTGACAGCAGCAGCCTTGGGGGAGAACAGTGATCAGGACAGAAAGCGAAATGGTAAACACTTGATTCAGTTAAAGGATCAGCTATTCCCTGCTGGGTCCTGACTCAAGCAGTTGTGCCTAAAACTCCCATCTGATTTCTGAACACTTCTGTTTTACTTCCTGAAGAGCCTGAGTGACTAAAAACCCCCAGGATGGCCAGTGCCTGGGCACAGGCATCAGAGGGAGACGCACAGACTTCTCCTGAGTGCTAATTACAGCCAAAAGTAGTGGTTAGAAATATATCCTGAGTCCTTTGCTTGTGAAAGATGAATCCCAAGCAAAGAAAAACGTAGAAGAACAGCCACTGCCCTCATGGACCCTGAAAGGAATAAGGGAGTGTCTTTACTAACAAGCTGCTGGGAAGATAAGGCCTATACTGAGGGATAGAAGAAACAATGGGAAGGATTTCCATAGGGATTACACCGATTTAGTCCCCCAAGATTGTGTTAATAAATTATAGGAACAGAGACATAAGAAAAAGAAGAAAGGGGGGATGTGTATTGAAAGTGGCTACATTTAAGAGAAATGTATATTGCTTATGTCTGCATTAAGCATTCCGGGAAGTCTGTACCTCTCGAGTACCTCAGCCTATGGGGAAAGGGAGAGGGAACTGCGGCCGGGAAATTAGGATAAAAAGAGGCTGCGTCCTCTAGCAATCTGAGAGATCCCACGGGAAATGCCCATGAGCTCTCCCTTTATTCATGAATAAAGTTACAGGACTCCTCTGTCTACTTTTTGGACATAAACCTCTGGCGCTTGTGGATTAATTTTTCCTGACAGACCCCAAAGGTGGAGCGTTAGGGAAACGCTAATCCCTGCCCAGCCTCGTCACCAAGAGGATTAGGCAGGAGGTCATCTGGTCGCCGAGAGGCAGGAGGGGCGCGCCCGGTGCATGGCTGGGTAAGGGGGCAGAGGGGAGGGGGCAGGGGGGTCCGGCGTGCGGGGATCTGCAAACGCTCCGGTCCCGTCTCGCTGTCCCGGCTCAGGGCGAACCGGGACAGACCCCGGCAGGTGCTGGCATCGCTCCCTCGGTGCTCGGGGCGAGGCTCAGCCGCGGAGGCTCAGCGCTGTGTCCGTTCCGCAGGGGCCATGGGCCGGCAGCGCGCACCGCCCGCGCCCTGCTGGCGGCGGCTCCTGCGCGCAGCGTGCCGGTGGCTGCTGTCGCTCTGCGGGACGGCGCTGCGGGGGCTGCGGGGGCTCTGGAGCCTGACGTGGGTCGGTACCACACAGCCCCTTCCCCAGGGAGCTCCCCGCACCTGTGCCGGCTCCGAACGTGCCGGGGCAGGGGTGCTGCTGGGGTGCAATCTCTGCTCCGCTGGTGCTGGGGGCTGGGGTTTGTTGCATCTGGGGCAGCTGGAGCGGGGGGAGCTCTCACCACAGCACCGGCAGCGGGATGGGGACCCTCGGCTCAAGGCAGGGTGTGGTTGTGCCCACCACGAGCCCTGGGAGCACCGGGATGTCGCTCCGGGCTCTGCCCTCCACAGGGCAGGTGTGAGCCCTCCTCTCCCCCAGGTGCTGCTGATCTGCTACAAGAGCTGGTGGGACGGCGCCTTCCAGGTCACCGAGGAGGTAACTCCCCCAGAGTGCTCACACCCCGCTTGCCAAGCCCCGGGACACAGCTGAGCCCGGTGACACACCCATTGGGGGGCACGAGGGGAGCTCCCCAGACACGGTTGGTGCCAGGGTGGGTGCCAGGGGCTGCCCACGGACCTGGCAGTCCCCAGTGTCCATGTTGGCTTCCAGCTCGGCGCAGCCCTGCAGCTCAGACTAGAGGGGAGTGAGGAGGAGGATGGGGACTCAGATTCTACGCTGGAGCCTGGACAGACAGGTGGGTCCCTGGTCCAGGGGGGTCCCTGGGGCTGCCAGGTGTCATGGGGGACTGGCAGGAGATGAGCTGTGGTGCCAGGGCAGTGGCGGGGCAGCAGCAGCGCCGTGATGCCAGCGAGGCCGTGCTGGGGAGGCTGGAGGCACTGGAGGCCGATGTCCGCTTCCTCTGCACGGAGCTGGGGGCTGAGAAGCTTCTGTGGAGCAGCCGGTTCCTGGAGCTGCTGCGGGAACAGCAAAGCCTGCGCCAACGGGTAAGTCCCCTCTGGGGTCCCAGCCCCCCTGTTCCTTCTGATACCTCAGACCCTCACATCCTGTTCCAGCTGCAGGAGCTGCCCTGGCAGTGGAACGGCGGCGACAGCCCCGAGCCACTGGGGGAAGCAGACGACCAAAGTGCCAGTGGGAGCGAGGGAGAGGGCCTAGAAGGTAGGGGCTGGGGATTGCAGGGGGTACAGGGAGCTCGTAGTTGGGGAGGGGGGACCTGCCACCAGAGCTGGGGATGGGGCAAGGTGCTGACCTCTGCTACAGGGCAGTGTGGGCAATCCATCAGCTCCCACCTGGGCACTGGGTGGCACTGGTCAGCCCAGGGAGGTACTTGGAGGAGGGTGCTGGGAATGGTTCCCAGTTCTCTGTCCCAGTTCCCACCAGGAGCCTGGCTGGGTGCTCCCACTGGTGTGCCCTCTCTCTTCTTTACTCCGTTCCAGGACGCCAGTGGATGGAGCCACCACGACAAGCACGTGGCTTCATCCAGCCTGACAGGCAGAAAACGTAAGTGAAGGTGTAAGCAGGACCTCAACGAACTGGAAAGGATCCGCACATTCCTCCCTGCCCAGTCCCTGCAGGACACAGGCCAGGCTAGTGCAGTCCCAGCTGTATCCCTGTATGTGCCTCCATCCCTTGGTGCTGGCTGGGCCCGGCCCCATCCAGCAGAGCTGCAGCCATTTCCCAGGGGCAGGAACCAGCTGGAGGGAGGTCAGGATAAGCTGCTGGCCCTGGGTCTACCCCAGGACACATCACAGCCCTCCCTGCCCAGGGCCACCCCCGGGCTGACTGTGCCCCGTGGGGGCTGGCTCTGGTGAAGCCCACCAAGGAGCATCCTCTTGCTCTGCTGCAACTCGTTGGGAGGTTCCAGGAACAAGGAGTCTGGTCAACGCCAGCTTCAGTCACCTTGCACTGCAGTGACGGATTGCAAAACTCACCCGCCGACTTCCTCATCAGCCAGATCCATCCTCTTCGTCAGCTGCTCCCGCACATGTCGCAACCCTGGGCCAGCTCCTTGCGACAGTGGTCAAGGGTGACCGGCTCCCCAGGAACGGCTGAGGGCTCCTCTTTGCTCAGAACAGCTCAGCCCAGGATGCTGAGCCACGACAGCACCGGCCCTGAGCGGCTGCCCTGTGCCCAAGCCTGGCCCAGCACAGGGGGCTGCATCCTGCCCTGGGCTCCAGTGTTCAATACAGGCAGCTGCTTTCCATCGCTTGTGTCTGTCTGGTCTTTCCCTGGCAGAGCCAGGACAGCTGCACCAGTGCCCTGCAGCAGGCCTCAGCTCTTTGGGGAGGGGGACAGGACGAGCTCTTGCTGAAGCAGAACAGGGAGCAGCACCCAGCAGCAGCAGGGGATGGGGACAGGCTCCAGCAGCAAGCAGGACCGGCAGGGATCTGTCCTCCCAACGTGCCTGTGCAGCTCCTGCACGCAGGGAACTGATGCAACACAAATAGCAGCGGCCTGACTCACCCTGCACCCACCTGGCCCCGGTGTGGTGGAGGTGGGACAGCCCTGTGCTGCTCAGAAATACCAAAGTAAACCAGATCCTAAACCAGATCCTGCAGATGAGCTGCTCTGGGGGCCCTGCTGCAGCAAAACCCCAGCCACAAGCTGGCCAGCCCCTCTCCTGCAGGAATCATAGCAGCATTCGTGCTGAGAGACCACGGGAGCACCACACAAGGTCCTGTCCCTGCTGTAGCCACCATTCGCCTCTCCTGTGGCAATCCTTGGGCTGGAAATCCCCAGTCAGCCCCACAGGCACCAGGGTGCAGGAGGTGGAGGGTGACATCAAGCAGCATTAGCTACAGCCACCAGCTCTACTCCCCCGCTGGAGCAGCCGCTCACCACAGCACCTGCAGCAAGGCAAGATCCACGGCACAGGCCCCAGAAACCTTTCCCCAGCCACCATGCCATGCAGAGCCTCCTGACCTATTGCTTAACCCAGGGCTGTATTTACTCCAACACACTTGTGCAACGCTGCTCTCCAGTCCTGGCCAGGCACCTCAGGGGCTTTGGCAGGAGGGCTGAGCTGGTGGCTGCTGCCCCAGACAGGGCTTTGGCTTCCAGGGGCAGCCTCTCACCTTGGGGGGGTATTCAGGGCCCTTAGGAGGACGTGACAGAACTGAAAAGCATGTGGCTGGAGGGTCAGTGCTGACAGCATCTGCAGAGGTAGCACCACCATCACCATCCCATCCATCCCAGCCTCCCTCCCACGGCCCTGGGGCAGCACCCAGCTCCTCCCCAGCCCCGTTCTGTTCTCTTGCGTGCAATACTTTGCTGCCACTTGCTTCCTGCAGTCCTGTCTGACAGGGAGGCAGTGCGGGTACAGGGTGCAGAGCTGCTCCTTTGTGAGGAGAGCAGCAGCCTCAGCACTGGGGGAACACAGGGCGTTGATGCTGAACTCGCTCCCATGTAGAGCACGCACATCACCACACCCCCGTGATGGCACACACACCATCCCCTTTCCCACAGCCTGCACAGGAACCTTGGGTCACATTCCTGCCTCTGAAAATGCCTTAAAATGTTAGAACTGAGCTAGTCACATCCTGGAAAACTCCAGTGGGAGGAACCAGCTGAGTTCAAATGGAAGTTCAGGGGGCAAGGGCAGCACAGGGCAGTGGAGCCAGGGAGAGCAAGCTCTGGAGAGCAGACTGGGCTGCGTGGAGGAGCCAGCCTCTCCCGAAGCTCAGCACGGGGCTTCAGCGGCACGCAGCTGACAGGATGAGGGCTGGGAAGCCCCTGAGCACAAGAAACCTTCAACAGGCCCATGTGTGACCTCCTTCCCTCCAACAGCTCAGTGAGCTGACACAGATCTGACCCATTTTGGCTTGCCCAGAAACACAAAGCAAGCACCCAGCAGCCATGGCAGGCTCTACCCCCAAGCCCCAGGAAGTGCTGAGACAAAGGATGAACCCCAAAAACCCCACCTTGGCAGGGTTGCCAAGGCGTGCAGGAAGGCAGCTTCACCACTCCTGGAACCGCAGAGTGTGTTTAGGGGGGAAAATGTGCAACAGTAACAGTCCCAATCAGCATTCCCATTTCCCAAATTTCTGGCACCACAGTGAGTTTGGGAAATGGGGACACAGAACCTTGTGTGAATGAAGGAGAGAATTCAGAGAACACCAGTGGGATTGTGGCTGTGCTGGCTGATGCCCTGACAGCACACACAGCAGTTTGGGCGAGTAACTTTGACCAGATCTGTGCTGGGGCCTGACCCTCCCACTACTCCACATGGCCCCACGATTGTCACTGCAGTAGAAAAATCACAACTAGAATTAGTCACCTCCAGCTCTTCCTCTAGTGGTTGTGATAATGAACCTCTGCACTAATTCCTTCAATTGTGTCTCAAAGCTGCACTGAGAGAAACAAGAATAAACACCTTCTCCCTCTATACATCCTGTAAAACTAGAATTGCCTATTGTCTTTTAAAGGAACATCAGCTTTAAAATCCTGCAGCATTTTCCAACTACAGAACCTCATTATGGACAGCACCAAACTCCTCACCTGGTTAAAGGTGGGCTCAGATCCCTGACACACCACTCCATCCCCCCACACCACACAGGCACAGAGCCACGTGAGCTCTGTCACTGCAGTGACATCCTCAGAGGGTTCCTCTCCCCCAGTCAATAAAGGCCTTTCCAACTGTGAGGGTGCAGGTTTGTTTTGAAACACAGCTGGTCTCTGGGAGCACCTGCCTCCCTGGTTTCTGATTAACTACAGAGTCACTGCCCTGTGGTAAATGAAGAGTGCAAGTTTCAATACAGAGCATAAAGTTATTGAACCAGTGAGATAAGAACGTGCAGTGGAGCAGGTGGGAGGGAAAGATCTTTACACTGAAATGCGAGCACTGATATTTCTGCTGCACTTCCCTCCCAGTCCATAACAAATGTTCAGAGCAAAGTCTGGACATGTTACCATTCACACATTCCACACTCAGTGTCTGACACAGATGTACCATAACTGGATAAAATATATATTTATTTCCAGACTGTACTGTGGGATCACCCCTTTAAAGCCACAGTCCATGCTGATTCCAAAATTCCCACGTCTGGGCTGTGCTTAAGCACCTGAGACACCCACACGGTGGTGCTGAGTGAGAGCCAGCACTGCTGCTTGTCCCACCTCCCCTGCCAGCACCTGCCCCAGGCACTGAGCAACCCCAGCAAAGCCAAATAAACAGCAGACACTGCACATGCTCTTATCTGCCACAGCACATGGGTGTTTTGGTCTCACTGCATTGATTAACGGCCTGTCAATAACCAGCCCTCAGACTGCACACAGAGATCAAAGCCTGTCAGAGGAATCCCGGGCAAGAAGGATCATTTCTTTGACTTTCCTGAAAAGCCATCCAAAACATTAAATGTTCCTCCACAAAGCCAGCAGAGAACAAATACGTCAACTCAGCAGTTTTTATTTATATAACACAGTTCTTCCTTTGCCATGGCTGTCACATGGCTATTCAGTACATGACTATACTGCATAGTGATACAGAAAGTTCAGCAAGTGTCAGCTGGCGAGTACAAAATGTTAATCTTCCCATTGCAAGAGAGGCAGCAGATACCAGCATTCCACCAGAAACCCAAACCCACCTTGCCAAGTAACACATGGCCGAGGCGAGAACAGCACTGATTAAAACTGCAAGCAGCAAGGTGCTGAACAATAACATTAAAAACCATTTTTTCTGTAATTTACAAATATGCAAAGTATCAGGTTACTTAAAATTAAGAAGCATTTTGCTTACTAACATGAAACATTACTAATTTGTAATGTATCATTATTAACCAGGTATACAGGTTTCTGTGTCCCTGTGGTCTCATGGCACACGGTGCCAGTCTGGGCAGGTCATTCCTCGGACATCAGAGGGAAGAGCAGGAATAGACAACACTGTTCCCAGCAGGGTTTCAGGACCAGCTGCATTCCGCTCTCCCCTTCCTAATTTGCGACTCAACGACCTTGGTTTAACCACAGAAGGGCGTATTGTATTTAGAAAACAACAACACACACAGATACAATGTGTATCAACAAATCAACTGCTTCTGGCCTGCAAGTGCCAGGAACATTTCTGCATCCCAAGCACAGCAAAACTCCAGGACCAGAACCAATTACTACAGCAATTGGTTTTGCATATTTAAAATCTCTTACAGTACCTACAATAGAACACATCTTACAGAGTAAGAGGAAATGAAATAGGAACAGTCTTGCCAAATAAATCTTACTCTACAGTTCTGGATGCTGCTCTAGCTGGGCACAGCCAAAGGCAACAGGGAAATATTGTGAGGAAGAAGATGAAGCAACAGCTTTACAGAGCAAAATATTAAAGACTCCTCAGGAAGGGCCCTGGCAGCAGTCCAGGTGTGACTGCAGCTGTTCTATTGCTGTTTGAAGGCAAAAGGCACATCACAAAGCTCTTGTCAGTGCTGTACAGAGCCAGCCTGGGACAGGGACCAGCAAGGTGACTGTTCCAGAGGAGCACTCACAGCATGCTCAGCTCACCCACCTGCTCTGACACTGCAGTTGTCAGCACATGCCCAAGACATAACTCACGTGCAGCTCTGGAGCACTGTCCAGCCACTCCTGAGCAAGGATTGTGCTCCTGGCTCCAGGAGAGGAGCAGCTCACTAAGCACTTGTCCATGCGGCAGAATTACCTCACCTCAGGAAGATAAGCTGAGGTGGGAGGAGTGTGGAAAGCATCATTCAAGAAGTGCACCAGTAAAACCAGTCAGATAAACCCATCTTCAGATTACATTAATAACCCAACATTTGCCACAGATCTGAATGAGGGATTTAGTAAAGAGGCTTAGGACCTAACACAACAGCATTGACAAGGCATTTGGGTCTTCAAAAAGTAGCCTTAGGCCACTACAAAGGCAGCACCCGCCCCTCCAACATCCAGTTATGGACAACTGCAGGAATTCAGGGTGTGCCAGACTCCCATGAACCCCAAAGGAACAGTCCTGCTCTAGAGCTGCAGCCTCCCTTCCTGCTCAGCAGCCCCTGGGGAAGGTGGGACTCCCACCTCTCCCACAGGCATGTGGTCATTGCTAGAGCAGAATTTACTGTGAGCACACCACATCTAGCATCCAGCCTCCAGCTGGAGCCAGGTGCTTCCAGAGGAATAAGGAGCAGTCAGAAGGCATCCCTGGGAGCTGCAGAGGCAAAAAACAGCCCCTCAAGCTCTCTGCATACCTGGCTGCCCTTGCACCTGCCTCACATACCTGGGTTCTGCGCCTTATAGGTGAGGATCTCTGCTGCCAACCTCTGGGGGTCCAGCAGCCGCGGGAAGCGGCTCATCACAGCATCCACCAGGTGTGGGTGGAAGATGCCGCACAGCTTGACGTGCACGCTGGCCCGCTCCTCAGCGAACTGCTCCGAGCCAGCCCAGGGCCCCGAGTCCCTGTATGCCGGCCCCGGGGCCCTCTGCACCGCACGGGGGTCACGCACACTGGGGGATTGCACCTGAGGCAGGGGGTACGGCTCGGACCAGAACTCCCGCGAGTGGGCAGGGGCAGCACTGAACTCACCGGGCAGGCTGTACTGCCCCGCAGTACCTGGGTGCACAGGCACCCCATAGCCTGAGAAAGAGTGAGGTGCTCCTGACTGAGACATATCAGGGCTGTACTGCAGGAAGCTAGCACCAGAGGAAGAAGATTTAAGGGAGCCATGCTTGTAAGAGACCAGACCATTCTGCTCTAAGCTGGGAGAATGTGGGTAGACAGGTCTCTGCCTACCACAGGTGCAGACGGCCACCTGCTCTGCATGAGAACGGTCACAGTGACTGGTACATCTGTGAGGCCACATGTCGGACAGCTGGTTCTCCAGAGACCCAATGCCTGAGTCGAGATGCTCCTGAGAGATGTAAGAGAGAGAGTCCATGTGAGGCTGCTGGTACCTGTCAGGGGAGACGCTGCCTGACACACAGCCTTTGGCCTGAAGCGGAACATCGTTGGGTTTGGCTTTGTGGGCCAAGCTCTTCCTCTCTGCAGAGACCTTCTGCAAAGAGCTTTTGTCACTCTCTGTGGGCACAGAGCACAAGAGCTCTGCCTGGGAACCTCTTTTGCCCTTTTTCTCCTCCTTGGCACTGGTACTTCTGGTTGGAGACAGCCTTGCATTGGCACGGAGTTCATCAGCTAATGAGCGCTGGGGCTGGTTGATCCTTTCAGGATGGTAAAATTTACACTTAATTCCATAAGTACATTTTTTTCCTGTAAGGAAAGCCAGAGCATGGAATGACCAGCTGCATTTGACTAGAATATGAATGACACTTGCACAAACGCTTTGTTCTTCAGGTATAGAAGGCACATCTTACCATAAGGGCACTGCTGTTTCTTGTGTTCTGGAACTACAGGTTTCTTCCTGAGGAAATTATCCAGGCTGGGGCCATGACGCCCTAAGGGATCATCTGGAGGCATAAACCTAAAGGAAAACAAAACTCAGTCAGGAGCAATTCACTTTTTTAAGCTGAAGTTTGGCTTCTTCTCAAAGTCGCCTACTTCATTGAAGATCAAAAGCTACCTGAGCCTGACCAAGCTCTCCCATTTCCTGCAGAGATAACCCTTCTGCCACCCAGGCCACACCAGCACAAAATGCTTCCCTTCAGGCACAGAAGAGGTTTAATGCTTGGTTTTTGACCAGAATTAGTACCTGCTGCTGCGCCTGCTAGCAAATTGCACCCTGAAGCTCTCCTTGGAGCTCCTAGCTCCAAACTATGAGCAGCTACTGAGATGCCACCAACTCCTTTTGCCTTTGTATCCTACAGCTTTTCTTTATTTCTTTACCAGTGTTTTGCTCTTTTCATGCATCACTTGCTATTGTTTCATTAGAACAAGCCAGTGTGCTCACACAGAGGTTTCTTAAAAGCCTAGGAAGATGTGACCATACTTGTCATTAACAAAGGAGTACATCAGCAGACGCTCCTCGATGAATTTCTTCCACTCAGGACGCTCGTTCTGCAGGTCCCGGTAGGTGTCGTTGGACACGACAATGCCATCGGACTCATGGGCCAGCTTCACGATGAAACGGTCATCGTAGCACACCACACGCTTGCCCCCGACCCGCCTCGATGGCGTGAACACCAGGATCTTCTTCTTCTCGAGGTCACGCAGAATGTACTGATCTGGAGTAAACACAACTGTGAGCACACCTGCACAGCCCAAAGGCCTTTGCACAGATTAAGCAACATCATAAAAGAACAAAAAAATTAATGTGAAGTAATTCCATCTCTCCACAACCCAGACTGTACTCAATTCTGCTCATCGCTGTTCTGAGTTACTCAGAAATTTCAGCTCTATGCAAGTTCAGAGCAAACTTCCCTCAATTTGAATAATTCTGGGTAAATATGCTTCAGTTAAATACAAAGCACAAAGTGTGTCCCTGCAAGAGGAAAAAATTCAAGAAATAAAAGGCAAGAAGTTAGGAAGCAGAGCAGTATTACATTCCTTGTCTTCTGAATTATTCCAACTGATTCAGGCAAAAGCTGGCTTAGGGGAGAAGTTAATGACTAATTCTCGCTGGTCAGTTCAGCTCACTGCACCTCCTACTACTCAGACTTTCCATTCTGAAGTTAATTACTGACTTAGCCAGAACTCTGCAAGCTCACTAAGTGACAGACCAGTCAGCCAGAAAAGCTACTTTTGGTTTTCATATTTTCACACCTGTTATGAGCACATCTGGTCGGGGCTGCTCCTTCCTCCACGATGGCACAAAGACTGTGATATCCTTGTGTCCCCTGTCCCAGAACCACTGGACAGCCAGAAGGATACCTCGGCAGGAGAACACTTCTTTATTCCCATGGCTGCATCAAAGGAAGAAATTAAGACTTTAATTCCTTCATTATTCAGTACAGACTTGTCAAGCAATGCATAGAGCAAAGGGAGCTGGTAACTAGGACAAGCTTCAGTAGTGTTGAGGAGCACAGGCAGCAAACACAGGTGCTTGCCTTGTGTAACAACACTGTCACTCAGACCTGCCCAGCACCACTGCTCATTTCAGCACTTCAGGACACCAGTAAACACCCAAATACTCACTGGGAGGGAGGGAGACAGCAGCTGGAACTGTTGCAGCTGCTCTGAAACAGCCTGTGCTTCAACCCTGAACTTCTGATCGTTATTTTTAGCCCAGAGCACAATGTCATCCAAAACCCCTTTGTGCTACTCTGACAGCTAATGCCAGCGGCTGTTCCCTACCAGGGTGCACTGCACCCTGACTGGGGGCTTGCTTGGAAAGTTGTTCTGATCACTTCAGGAAAACAAGACATTTTATGCATTCTCACCTCAAAGAAAGATGATTCATTCCATTATGGCTCAAAACCTATTCTACAAATGCACTATTTGAACAAAATGGCAACATCTCTTGTGATCTGTGCTGGATGAGTGAACAGCCCACGGCAGTCGCAGAACAAAGTTGGACAACCTTGTCAGAAGCCACGTACTGATTCAAAAAGCTTCTTAATTATTCATTAGGTCATATCAATGAGTTTCCAGAACTTCTAGGAGGAAACTACCCCTCCTGTTTTACAAGCACTAGTATTTACAGTGCAATCAGCTCTTCTGCTGATAATGGTTCTGGCAAAATTTCAGCATTTCTATTCCAGCCTAATTTGTCACTCTGGGGACCCAACTGCCTGTGTTCTGTGACAGCATCCTGGGAAGATACACTACACCAAAGGGAACTGTGAATTCTGAGAGCACTACCTGTCCCAAGGGTCACTCTTTCCATCTACACCTGAATGACGTTTCAGCTCCCACCACCCCCTGGCAGCCCAGGAGGCCCTCACAGGAGCCATTCCTGCAGTGGCGCTGTTGCAGCACCACTACAATCTTTACTTCCCCACCCAGCCTCATCCTTTTGAAACTAAAAAGAAAGTTGAAGAGCTGTACAAAAGTACTTATCCTAAAAGAGATAAACACTTGGCAACAGAACTAACACCTAAAGAGACACCTAACATACCTCCAATAAGAATCCTCAATTACAGAAGGCTGACAATCACCATTAGAAGAAGCTCTAAAAGTTTTCTCCAATCTCAGACAGATTTAGCTATAAATAGCCAGGCACAGATTACTGTAATCTTTTAGAGATAAATTAAAACCAGATGATTTTGGTGGATTTTTTGGGGGTGTTCTTGGTTGTTTTTTTATTTTTTGAGTCCCTGCTACCAACCTGAAACCTCCAGAAGGCAGCTAACTGGGCTGATCTGATTTGGCAGCAGCCAAGGAAAAATTCCCTTAGAAGGAAGTAAAAGCTAATTTCCACTATGATTTGCATAAGTTTGTCAAGAGCTGTTGAGAGAGGCCGCAGTACACACTGCAAATGAATCAGCGGGGAACATCACACCATCAATACAGGAAGTTTCAGAATGGAATTCCCCTTCTAGCAAATTGCTTAAAAAAAGCCTGACTGCTTCTCTCATGTCAGACCCTGGGCTCTGGCCTGCCCTGACTCACAGCTGCTGTGATTTCCCCTCTGCATTTTGGGCTAACTTTCACCAGTAAGAGGCTCCTCAGTAACAAACACAGCCAGTCCTGCTGTTAATACCCAAGCACTTATCCAAGGTAAACTTTGCTGCCAGTCACTTATCAGCTTGGGCTCACAATAGGCTATTTTCCATAGTGTTCCCAGAGCTGCAGAGAGTGTTAGGAACTGGAACAGGTTCTCCTGAAGGGACACCAGGCACAGCTTTCACTATCTGGCCCTGTTCATCATTCCTCGTTTGTCCCAGGACCCGCAGGCACAGCGGCCTGGGCCCCATCTTTTCTCAGTTCTGTTCTCAGAACTGGCAGCCAGGGCTCAGAGAAAACCACACCTGCAAACAAACCTCCACGCAGCACTTTCACCTCAGACAAACCTACCACAACGCACACGGCAGCTCCACCTGCACCCAGGGTTATTTTTTATAAAATCTGCATACACAAACATAAACAACAAAGGAAGAGGCTTCTGAGGTGCAACAGAAAAAAGCTTTCAGAACCCCACTTAGAACTTGATGCGTTAAATTTCTGGAGTCTAGAACCCCCATTGTTCAGAGGTGGGGAACACATATTGCTGGGGGTGGTGTGAGGGTAAGCAATGCTCACCATTGTGGGAGCAAAAGCCAGGGTGAAAGCTGGGGCATCACACCAATAAATATCCAGCCCTTAAATTCTGGATGCTTCATGGATATTGGGGCCTCTGGTCACAGTGTCCAACACGACCTGCTCCAGCAGCACAAGGACACACAAGATGCTGAGGATGAGCCCTGCCTTGGTGACACCTTTGATATCTCATCGTTCTCCACCTTGTATAGAGATTCACCAAAATACAAGAGGCACAATTTGGAGACAGCTCTCCAATACAGCTCCACATTACAAAGCTTTCTCTGATTAACCCTATAATTATTTATTGAGCAACTTCCTGCTACGGAAACTTACACAAAACCACTGGTTAAGAGGACAACGTCTCTTCAGCTATCCCCTCCGCGCTAGAGCACAAGGGGAAATGTTTCAAAGGAAGCACTGCTGCTCTCACCACTGCCCCGTGACTGCTGGCTCTGGGCGGGCAGAGCAGTGGCAAACATAATGCTCGTCCTCGTGAGAGCCGTACGTGCTTGGAGGCACCTTGGAAAGTATGACCAGCCCCTTCCAAGCACCCAGAAGCGGCTGCTTGGAGCGAGGGCCCCGGAGATTCTCACCTCCGAGCACCGTGCGCCTGGCACAGCTCATACCCAGAGGACACGCACCGACAGCCCCGAGCCCAGCCCGAACAAACCTCATGGCCACGTTGCTGCCATCGATGACGATGGGCTTCAGGTTGTCGCTCTCCGTTTCTTCGGGGCCGGGCGCGGGGGACTTGTTGCCGGCGCCGCCCCGAGGGACCAGCGGGGCCTCGCCGGGCTCGGGCGGGGCCTCGGGGCCGTCGCGCTCGGCCGGGCCGTGCTTCACCAGCTCCCCCAGCACCGTGTTGGTGTCGGCGCCGAGGCCCAGCTTCTGCAGCACGACGCGGATCTCCTCCGAAGAGTAGCCGAGCTTGCGGAAGAAATCCACCTTCAGCTGCAGCTCGGGGCCGTCCCCGGGCCCCTCGGGGCTCTCGCTGCCGCTCATCCCCGCTGCGGGCCGGGCCGCGGCCGGCAGCGCCTCAGGCCAGCCCGGGACGACGCTGCCCGCGCTCATGGCTCCCGGCGGGGGACCCGCGGCCTCCGCTCAGCG
>VZRL01006189.1:249722-269621 GCA_013397895.1 Origma solitaria | reverse complement strand
CGGCCCGCCCCGGCCCGGCCCAGCCCCCGGCGCTGCCGTGAGAGCCGGCCCGGCGAGGCGGGGCCCGGCAGGGGCTCCGCGGGGGGACGGAGTCCCGACACATGTCCCTTGCGCCTCTTGGAGCCCGGCGGAGCAGGTGGCCGTGATTCAGCCAGCGGTGGCTTATCAACGCGGCCATGCAGAGGAGATAAGAGCTGGCAGGGAACATCTGTCACCCGCCAGTACCTGTCCCTTGGCCAGCGCTAAACCGCCGCTGCAGACTGTGTGGAACTGCAGGGGTTAACATCGGCATTGTGAAACGTGCAAAAACTTCATATCTCTGACTTCTGATTAATCATCCCAAAACAATTTAATGAAGGTAGTTGCAAATTTGCTTCCCCGAGGCCATGTACTGGAGCCCAGCTCGGGAGCAAGGAACTCTCCCAGTTACAGGAATACATTTGCATTCATCTTCCTTGTGGTTACCCCGAAACGATCATTTTTCCTTGTCTCTGGCCGTGTCTGAAACCGCACTGTGTGCTCAACAGTAACACACACACACAGCGAGATTCAGATCAGAGATAATCCTTACTCAGTTCTTAAGTAGGTGCTTTCCCAACACTTCTTTCCTTTGGAATCTACTCCAGTCAGCATGAATTTAGCATTGTGTGCTTTTGCTTCCAGGCTAAAGTCTATTGCACCAGAAAGTATGGCCACAGATGTACTTCTTATAGGAAATACCCCAAGGAAGAGGCACAAAGCTGGATCTCCTGATTTATGCAAAGCAGTGATAGCAGCTGCATGGTGAAAGAGAAGCCAGGAGAGAGGAAGGCTATTGGCTTCTCCACCTGAAAAGTCAGAGGGACCGACACACCAGTCACACCTCAAAGCTCCTCATGGGTGATTTTGAATTTTTTTTTTGTTATTATTTTTCACATTTTCAAACTGCTTTGAACAGTACTTCCTATTTTTGCTACGTCCAAGGGCTATGGTCGAGACTGCAGCTTCTGAGGGTATTGAGATTCACAGAACAAAGCCTCTTCTGGGATCACAGATGCACCGAGGCCCTTCACCACCAGGTACAAGGCAAGATTCTCTGCTTCTTCTGGCCAGTGCCGTGCCTGCAGTTGGGTGGCTGCATCATCTCCTTTCTGCAGCGGGACGAGATGTCAGCTGGCACTGCCAGGCTGCCGAGTGGGGCTCGCACCTCTGTCCCTCTGTGACACATCCCTGGCCACAGGAAAGAGGTGGAAGTCCCCACCATAGCACAAGAGAGCACCGGGTTCTTCCAGGGAGGAACCTGTGAGACCGAGGCCAGAAGCCCTCAGGATGGTCATTAAGGGTGGCCAGCAGCATCTCATCCTGCTGAGTTGGGAATTCTAATATACAAAAAAGGAACTAAAGCATCCCAGGGCACTGGGGACACCAAGGTGGCCTGTGATGGCAGGAGCCCTGTCCCATGGATGGCCTCAGTCCCTCCCAGTCCTCCACCTCCATTCACTTCTCTGCTGATTCAGCGTGAGCTTTCCTCCAGCCTGGTTCCTTGTTCATGGACAAGTCTTGTAAAATACTGATGTCATATTTTTCTGGGGATTACCACCCCCATGTCCCAGATTTTAAAGGAAGAGCTCGTCCTCTGGCAGAGCCTTTCATCTCCCACTCATGCATTTAACACAGTCAAAATAGGTGATATTCAGGGATCCTATTATCTGCTGGGGGGGAAGAAGCTGGCCTCGTGCCAGTTCCGTGGGAAGAGATGCCAGCACTTTGCAACTCCTGCTAACCAGCCACAACCAGGAGCCCTGTCAGTGAAGTGGCCCTGGACCCAGCTGCCTACCTATGGAAGCTCAAGGCAGCTAACTCACTTCTAAAAAAGGGCTAATTAAGCTTCATTTATAAAAGCCTATGTGGGACCATTATGTTAATTAAAGACAATTTAAATGGCCTTATTTAGTAGCATTTGGGAGTAAATTAAACTAAATTAAGGCCACTTTAATTCTGAATGAGAATTTTATGCAGAATTTTAATGTTATACTTTAGATTCAGTTAATTCAATTTAATTTTATTAGAAACCTGTATAGACAAACCCTGAGCAATGAGGTACCTACTCAGGTACCTGCTATGAGCTGAGCTCATTCCTCAGCTTCTCTGGGAGCCAACAGAGCTGGGACTGGCTGCCTTGGGATCCATGTGTTTCCGACAGCTTTGGTGTCCTAATTGCCTTGCTCATCTGCAGAGTGACCTGATGGCTCATCTCACTGCTCCCACCTACATGTGCTTCTGGTGATGAACTGAATTTTCCCATCACCTGCAACTCAGGGACTCAAGAGGCTCACAGAGCTGCTTCTGGATTTTCTTTTGCAGTGAGCAGTATAATTTATTACACAGGACTCAGCACATTCAGGAAATAAAGGAAAAAACAAATGATGATTTATGCCCTTTCTTTGAAAGAGGGTCACCATGCCTCATGAGGAAAGCAGAGCAGTAATGCTGAACAACATCCCTTTATGGCAGTTTGTTTTTACAATGCACCACTCAGGTTCATGAAGATGCTGCCTGAGAGACCATGCTGCTCTGGCTGGCCTTGATAAAGAAGTCTCTGAAGGCAGCACCGTGGTGGGTTGCTGGAGTGAAAGCCCACCAGCTGAGCAAAGCCCTGGTTTGGACACGTGCGCAGTGGAGGCACTGGGGGAAGGTTACTCCCACTCCTGTGGCAAGAGCTCCTGGCCTTCCAACCCCAGTGCTGTGTGTTGTAGTGATTCCAGAGGAGAATGGAGCTTAGGTCTTCTCGGAAAAAATGGAAGTGTAGCAAGGGAGGACTAGAGGAGAAGCTTACCAAGGATGTGCAGAGCTCACGTTTGGAGCCTGTGTACCTGCAGTCCTTGTGACATTGCTTGCGGTCCTCCCAGTGCTGCTTCACCCACGAGTATGGGATTCCTATGCAGCTGCAGACAAGTAGAAGGATTTTTTCTCTGAAACATTATATTTTGAACTTATCCCATGGCTTTTAAGGAGAGCCTCAGAAGCACTCTGCAGAGTAACTACTCCCTGAGTAGCCTGAGGGCTCCTTGCAGAGCAGGCATGTTTCTGAGCTCTGGAGGAGGGCGCATGCTCCCATGGGACCATACCGGGGAAATTTATTTGGCTGTCACTGTGTGCCTGACTAGACACAGCCTTAGGAACTCCTCCAAGTAAGGAGCCTTGATCTCTACCTTTGGTCTTAGTGATTGATGGCATTAAGTTATAGGATGAGCTTATTTCCTCAATGACAGATGGACTGTGCACACCCTGACAATTTTTTTCTCATGCACTTTCATCAAGGAAAAGAGCCATCCTTTGAGGGGCTTTTGGGCTATAAATCTGTTATTGTTGAGGGCTGAAGTGACAGAGGCAGCAGAAGCCTCACCATTGCCTGGGCTCACCCCCAGGGCTGTGCAGGGTCTCGGTGGGGCCTGGGAAAGCAGTTCCTCCACACCCTTGCATCAAAGCTGGGGGGAACAGTCCCAGTGTCCCTGATATTGAATCAGGGATTCAATATCTGGTGATTTCTCCCCTCTGTGATCAACTCTTTCCAGCATTGTGTCTAGCAGCACTACCCAGAGCATCTGCACTCCAGCAGCACCCTCTCCAGTCGAAGGCAGCACTCCTGGCTCACCAGGCAACCTCGGGTTTCCAGTAGCTAGGTCAAGAGCAGAGGAAAGCAACAAATTCAAGTCATAAATAATTCTGGGGAAAACCGAGCAATTGTGCAAGTGCCTGTGACAGCAGCATTTGCTGTTTTGCTAAGCTCTTCCCAGCTGCGGCCTCTCTGCCGGAAAATATCAGTGGTCCCCTTATCCAGAAACATCCCTGCCTGCTCAGCCCTAGTTTAGTTTGGATGCGATGTCTGCAGCTCTGGATTTGCTGTACTCTGACATGCCTGGGAGCCTTCACTACTTCAGAACTGAAAGAATAATAGAAGTTGAACAAACACTTCATGGTATTAACATAAGATGTTTAAATAGACAGTCACAGAATATTTTATCCCACCCAGAGCAATGTGAAGAGCAGAAGATTTATGGCTATTGCTAAGCAAATACCTCCTAAGAAGTCACATTCATCTGGGAGGTGGTTTTTGTTCTAAGGAACTGAAAGCAGAGCAGGAGTGTCTGTCTGCTCCAGGAAGTCAGGGGAGGACGTGTCAGCCCTGCTGAAGTCCCAAACCCAGTGGATAACTCCTGGACAACTTTGGGACCTTCTCTGCTAAGTGGCCTCATGGTGAATCTCTCGGGGCAGGCTCCCCAATGCTTTTGTTACGAACAGGAGGTCCTGGCTCTGATCACACATTGCCTGCGAGGAAATTAATTTCCTCCTTCTCCGCGCCGGTGGGGTCAGCGCGGACTCCAGACATGGGCCGTGTCACAGTGGGGGCCGTGTCGCCATGGGGGCCATGTCACAGTGGGGGNTGTCGCTATGGGGGCCGTGTCACCATCGGGGCCGTGTCGCCACGGGGGCCGTGTCTCCGTGGGGGCCGTGTCGCCGTGGGGGCTGTGTCACCACGGGAGCCGTGTCACAGTGGGGGCCGTGTCGCCATCGGGGCCGTGTCGCCATCGGGGCCGTGTCACCGTGGGGGCCGTGTCGCTATGGGGGCCGTGTCACCATCGGGGCCGTGTCGCCACAGGGGCCGTGTCTCCGTGGGGGCCGCGCCGCTGCCGCCTGCCTGCGCAATGTGGGGCAGCGGCGGCCGCCCCGGGCCTCCCACGGGACGGATGTGTGTCACCGGGGCACCGAGACAAACAGCCGCAGCTCCGCTCGCCGTGCCATGATGTCAGCGCCGGCGGGGCCGCTGCGCTGCCCATCTGATATGACTCAGGAGGTGTCAGCGTGGAGGCAGGCAGGGGCCAGAGGTGGTTGCTACCTGCTCATGCTACACCCGGGGAAGGTGCTCAGTGGCCCAGGGAGCAGGGGAGAGGTCGTTCCCCATGGCTGGCATGGCCACCAGCGGGGACAAGGGCTGAGCTGTGCGGGAGCGGAGGCAGCGCCGCGTTCGCAGCCCTCGCTGCAGTTGTGCAACGCTCACGGTGCAGCCGAGCAAACAGCAGCGGCCTCTCCCTCCGCTTTCACTGCTGTGGGAACAGCCCGGCAGAGTGAGGCAACACCGTGCTTTCGCTCCCTTCGGCTGGGGATTTCCCCGTGGCGAGGCGTGTCGTGCTGGCGTGGGGCTGGAGCAGAGCCGGGCTGTGCCTGCTGCTGGGGAGATTGGATTTGTGTGATGTCGGGGGCACGGGGAGCTCCCCTGGCACGGCTCCGTGCTCAGGATGCTGCGGCTGGCAGCTTGGGGCACTGACACCCCCTGGCCCAATGCTGGTGCTGCTGCTGTGCGGCCGTGGGAGAGCCCAGCCCGGCCCCAGCCTGTCTTTCCACTTTTGCACAACCGTGTGCAGGAGTGATGCATTTATTGCAAAACAACTTCTGGAGTGGAGACTCAAGAGACACAACATTCAGCATGTGGGATCTGAGGTCTGTTTGTCAGACAGTTTCAGTTAAGACCTTGGCAATCTTAACATCCTCCCAAGCCCACACACCTGATTCACAGCTGACATCAAGGAAAGGGGGCAAAGAAGCGATTGCACTTTTGTTTTGCTCTTTGGAACAACTACCTCTTTCCCAAGAATCAGATTTGTTTTCTCAGCCTTCCACCTAGAGGCCTAAGCAAGGTTTTACACTTCAGTCTAAATGCTCTGATTGATTGTCCCAGCTTTGTGGAGTGAGCATTTGGGACGAGAAGGATGATGTGATGCAGAGAAGAGGTGAATGAGAAGCCAAGGCTGGTTAATGCCACTTCCAGCCCTGCTGATAAATGCCTGTTCTTTGCTGGGCTTGTCTGTCCAATCTGATGTGCAGAAATGAAAACTTGTCCTTTGGTTTATAATCTTAAATTCTCTCTACAGTAACTACCAACAGAGCAGGATGTGGATCTGGTGTGCCTCACCGCTGTCCCTGTTTGTGATCCTGCCTCTTTGCAAACCTGGAAGCGCAGCACATCCTTCTCTTCCTCCCCGCTCCATACAGTGTTTCTGTGAAAGTGAAAGTTGCCCATTTACCAGCAATAATTGCATTTTGATAGAAAACACTTGGTTCCCATTTAGGTTTGCTTTAACAGACATTAATGTGCTGATGAAATTAAGGGAAAAACCTGTGTGTGCAACAGCTCCTTAAGAACCATGAACAGCAGTGACCCAGCGCCTGTTCTGACTCTTCGGGAGGTGCTTTGCCTCCCCAGCAGCCTCATTTTCTCGGTGTTGCTGTTATCACAGCTTTGGGCTGCTCCCTGTGGTCCTGTGGGAGGGTCTGCAGAGCTGCCCAGTGCTTCCTGGAGAGGAACTGGGGGTCTGAAATTTCCAAAGAACTGTCTTTGTCTGTCCCTGAAGCCAGCCTGGGCTGGCTCAGTGCTCTGAGCATCACTGGGGGACACAGTGCAATGAAAGACTGCTGAGCAGTAAATACTGATCCATTTAACATGACTATAAAAAATCCATGCTAATAACCTGTTGCAGCTTAAAGCACTTAAACAATTCTCTATCTTTTTGTAATTCTCTGTAATAATAATTAAATGACCTTTAAAATGGCAGTGGGTGGAAAAATTGTGCAAAGCCGAATAGCAGTTCAGCAACTGCTGAAGAACACTGAAAATCAAGTAGAAAAAACTCACTTTGATGTTAAGGGAAGTGAAGCGATCAAGTCTGAGGCTGGAAGTTTGTTCTTCATTTGTGCCAATTTACAGATCCCATTGGGCAGAATAAATAGGAGATCACTGAGCACCCAGGGGATCAGTGGACACCTCCCAGTGCACAGGAGCCTCCACTGGCCTCAGCCCTCTTGGTGCTCAGCGGTCACATCTGCTCCAGAGCGAGGGATAGCAGAGTGGTGACGACACAAAGTTTGCTTTGCCATGGCCAGCAGATGTTGGAGAGTGGTTGAAGCTGCTGAGGGCTTTGGTCCTGCTGGGGATCCCTCCCGAGGAGCTCACAGATCAGCTCTGGTGAGGAAGGAGCGGGTCCCTCTTCCCTGTACCCACCTGCCAGGGAGCAAACAGCCCCTCTGCTCTTCTTGCTTTGAGCACTGATGGTTTCACTGTGCCAGCCATCAGCAGAGCTGGGGACACGCAGGGCTGGGGACACATGGGGCTGGGGACGTATGGGGCTGGGGACATACGGGGCTGGAGGGCTCCCGTGTGCTTCACCGCAGGTCCCCGGTGCAAGCAGTGGCGGGTGACAGAGAGGACAGAAGCACTGGCGGGTGACAGAGGGGACAGAAGAGCTGGAGGGTGACAGAGGCCAGGCCAGGCAGAGCCTGCAGCGTCCTGGGAGAGGAGCTATTGCTGCGCTGCTGCTGGCACAACCTCCTTGCTGGTATCGCCACTTCGCAGCCCTGCACTGGATTTGATCCCTACAATACATGGGATTTATCTCTCTTACTTTTATGTGCCTTTAAGGAAACACCACTTTTTATCTCATTTCTGCCGCTTTTTATCATCACAAAGAGTTTTTAATGAAATGAGAAAGCGTCTGTTTCTGCAGGCCGGCGTGGCATGGGTAATTTCAATATAAAACAAACAAGGCTGCTTTCAAAATTAAAATTTTATGTGTGGCATTTTCTCATTTAACGGAATGCACAAAGACGCGCAAAACCAATTAACGGGAGGTTGAGACTCAGCAATCGGCAAAATTAAACAACAGGACTCTGCAAATGGAATGATTTGTTCAAAGAAAGCTGGAGAAGGGGATGGAGAGGAGGGAGGAAGCAAGGCTGTGATCAAAAATCCACCACCTCTTAAAAATAAATGCAGACAAACCTACTCTTTACCTCATGTTCATCAGACGGGCTCCAGAGTCCCACAGGCCAGGTGGAAACACTGGGGAATGAAACCAGCATTGAGGGAGGGCTGGGAACATCCCAAGTCAGGGCTTGGGTGCTGTGAGTAGCAGGAGAGGTTGGCTCCCAAAATGTACCTGCCCCAGAGCTCATGTCGGGTGCAGGGCTCCTCTAAAGACCCTTCAGGAGAGAGCTGCTTCCTTCCCCAGATTTTGCTCTGCTTCCAAACCCCCTCCAACCAAGGAAAAAATCAGTTCCAACAGGAGTTAAGCTGGAGGGAAGAAGGAAACCAAGAAGGGGAGGCTGGAGGTGGCTGAGCAGGAGCAGAGGCAGCTTCTGCCACCATGGCCCCACTCCTGCACAGGGCTGTGATCAGAGGGACACCGTAGGGGCTCCAAGGGAACCATCTTAAAAAGAGAAGAAGAGTGGAATTAAGGCTAATCACTTGCTATCAACCATCAGCCAGGGCTGTGCCTGCAGAGCTCAGGATTTACAGTCCCTGGGAGCCAACCTGAGCTGGGCTCTGATTGCTGCAATCACTTTAAAACGGGGCTGGGGCTTATTTGCCTGTTTAGCTCATAATTTGTGGTGTGAAATGCTGAATTCTTTAAGGTGAGAAAGTGTCGGGACGTTATTTAACCAGGAATTTAGGCCTGCTGGACCAGAGTAGGGCTGAGTCCTGCCTCATCACACAAGTCAAAATTTCTCTTTGGTGTGCTGCCCTTTGCTGGAGCCACAGCGATCACAGGGGGAGAGTCCCTCTGCCTGGCAAGTGAAATGTGGAGCAGCATCATTCCCTGTGCTTCCAGCTCTGGTTTCCACAGTGGAAAGAGGATGGAGGAGGCAAAAATCACTTGCCAATGAGGGGCAGCAGCCATCCAGCCCTGGCAGGAGCTTGGTGCCTGCATGTGGCTGCTCAGCTACATTTCTTAAAAGAAGAGGCCATTCCTGGTGGGGGAAGAAGTTGGGAAGGGATGTGCTGAACATCCGTGGCAGCCTGGGCAGAAAGAGATTCTGCATTCTGCACATCATTATGTAGGAGACAGAGATAATGTGGCACTATTTCAGCCTACCACTGTTGGTGGCTGACAGTCTGGAGGTGCCAAATGAAAGGAGGGAGCCCTAGGCCTGAGTCTGGAGGGGTCACCAGCTTCCAATCAGGAATCACCTGGGTGCTCTGGCAGCTACTGGTCCAGCCTGGCTGTGGGGGAACCTGGAGAGTGGGATGGGACTCCCAGGGGCATGGGTATGGAGCAGGAAGCTTCTGTGTCTGGGAAATGAAACTTCACGGAAAGGAGAAAAGCATGGCTGTGGAAAGAGAGGAGCAAGCTGCCAAACCAGGTAATCCATCTCCGGAGCGTCTGCGTCAAGATGATTCATGTCTTCCAATTTACTCCCAGCTCAAATCTAAAGTAAATCAGCCCAGACTGTTCCCGCCCCGTGCCGGGACATGGTGTCAGTGTGGAGAACATCCCATCCCACCCATCCGTCTCTCTGGGCTCACAGCTCCTGACTTTAAAGCGTGTCCTTCGCAATTAGAGCTAAACTGTTTGTTTGTTGATAGGTGACGGGAGGAGAGGAGGTGCCCTGGGAAGCAAAATGGGATGTGAAAAGGAATGATGAGAATGGATTTTTTTTTTTCTTTTATATGCTGCTCAGTTGCTTTCCTGATGCAAATCCTTCCACAGGAGAATAGCTCAGGAAGAACGTTATCAATATTAGTTCCCACCTGTAATAAGAAAGTTGTCCAAAGTCTTAATTACCTTTGAAAACTATTTTCAATTCTCCTGCCTCCATCTGTGGCCTTTCTGCCAGCCCTGATACCGCACTGCCTCCGCCAGCAGCCAGGAGCCATCCCTGGTGCCACAGAGGGATGTTCCCCCCAGGGAGAAGGGACCATGGGAGCAGCTCGGAGCACCCCTGTAGGGCCTCTGGTGTGGAGCAGGATGGCCCCTGTGCCCCAGGAGAGCCCCCAGGACAGCCTGCACTGCAGGAGGAGCTGCAGGAACATGGATTTGGGCTGTTCCATTGCTCTGGCATCCCATGCTTTACAGCTAATTGCTGCCACAGCTGCCACCCTGCTGTGTCCTGCAGCCTGGGGGGCTCAGCCATGGGGTCTGGGGGCTGGGGGTGATGCAGCTCTGGCATCAGACCTGGGAGCAGTGACACAGCTCTGAGCCTGCTAATGAGCCAGAGACATTTTAGGCACTAATTCACTTTATGATGAGAGCACTGCTGCTACTCAGATTAAGTATTTATCTACTTGTTTAATGCAAATCAATAACTGAATAACTGTTTGATGGGGCGGTGGCATTTGTGGAACTCCGCAGTCATTTTTAAGTCGTGTTTTAATGCCTTTTTAATGAGCAATACCAGCTCCTCACCACTCAGGCCATGCGCTGAGAGCAATGAACCCAAACACACCATCCTCAGGAGCTTTCCTTGGTGTTCCATCCACTCCTGCCTTCCAGTCCCCTCCTTTCCCTGTTGTCAGAGCTGCTGAGGGACTGAGAAGAGCTGGCAGCAAAGCAAAGCCTTAGTGACTCTCAGCCCAGTGTTGACATGGCCTGGGAACTGCTTTGCCTTGTCCTCTACCAGTTCTGTTCTTTGCAGGAGGTGGAAAAGTTATCCCTTAGAATCTAATTTTCATTTTGCTTCATTTATTTTGTGCCAATGATTTTGGGAATTCTTGGACAATGGGACCTGCATGTCTGGGCAAGGCAGGACTCTGCTCAGTTGTGTGTTGTAGGCAAGGCCAGCACCTGGGTAGGAAAAGAGTCTGGGAGTTTCAAATTCAGGCAAGGGAAGGACCTCAGGGTGCCATCTCAGCCCTCTCCCTCCTCCTGGCTCTGCCCAGTCAGCTCTGACAGACATTTTTTTGGGTAGTTCCTAAAAGGATCTGTGAAGGAGACTTTTTAGCAGCTCTCAGGCAGCACATCCTGCAGACATGGTTCTGGAGCTGTGCCTCCAAAGTGTCCTAGAAAGGGTCCCCAGAAGAAATCATTTCCAGCTGGGCTGGCCTTTATGTACTCCAGCCATGTTTAATTGGCTGAATATTTCATCTTGCTGTTTTTGGTAGCTCTTCAAACTCCTCAAAAGTGAGAAGACAAAGTTTCCCATCTATTATCTTGGGCCATTTTGCATCTGTTACCCCATGACTGTAGTCCCAGTGCTGGAGGCACCATATGGCTCGCATTGTTATTAGACACAGCACACACAAGGAGCAGCAGGACTGAAAAAATAGTCTGGAATTAAAATTCACCTTGTTGCTAACTGCAGAGTAAGTGACTAAGCCAGAGGGACCAGGTATCACTGCAGTGGGCAGAGGGTGTTTGTTTCTCTGCTGAAGGAGTCCTGAAGTATTTTGATATTGTGTCTGATTTAAAAACGCAGGAATTGCTTCCACTCCTGGTGCAGCACAGCGCTGCCTCGTACAGCTAATGAGAGTGGCACAAACACCAGAGTGGTGAAACAGGCCCTAAATACTATTTACATTTTTCATGATATGGGAAATAAGAGTCTCCCTGAAGGGAGCTCCTTCTGGGAAGTACCAACACAGTGAAAATAATCTGCTCACGCAGCAAACCTGCAATTAGAGAGGTACCTGGGTGAGCTGCCTGTCATCCCCAGCAGAACATGCCAGCTTGAGCTGCTCCTCATCCTCAGCAGAACATTTTGGGGTGAGCTGCTCCTTGTCCTTGGCAGAAAATGCCTCAGCCTGGAGTAATGGAACTGAAACAGGGGCCTCCCACGCTCCACCTCTGACTCCATTAGCAGTGGGGATGGATGGATGTTTTTTCATCTCTGCACTGAGGAGATGGGCAGTGGGCTGTGACACAGCTCGGCATGGGCTCAGGAACAACCTGCAGCCCAGACCTCTCTGGTCAGAGGTAACCACATCATCCCAGCCCAGCCTGTCCACGCTCCCCTCTGTGCCCAGGACGTGGTTCTCTGTGCTGTGGTTGAACCCTGAGCAGGCTGGGCTTTGACAACCATATGGCAGCAGTTGGAGGATGCTTTCCTCTAATGAGACCTCTGAGGGTTTCACCTCTCTCCGCTCTCCTCCGTATCTGCAGTAGCAGCAGGACTGGCACTGCCATCAGCACCTCCTGCTACCAGGCAGCTCCCAGCTGCTCGTAGGGGGAACGTGCTGTGGAACTTGCTCTGGAAGCTGAAATTCAGCGTTAAAGGGTCTGCCTCCCTCTTTGAACTTGAAGCTAAGAGCAGGTTGGAAATGTGGCGGTTTGGGTGGGAGCACAGGAGAACAAACAGAGGTGTGCTGTCGCTCTCCGCACTGGGCCGAGTGGATCCCAGGATCGTGTGGATCCCTTCCTTCTCGTGGTACCCAAATCCCAGCAGCTCCCATAGCACTGAGGGACCTTGTGTCGTTCTCTGTCAGGTTCCATCTGGACAGGACAGGACTTGACTTGGATTTCAGCTGTGGTTTCCTTCACTCTATTTTATCGCTCTGTGTGGAGGTTTTTTTGAGGACTCACAGCCTTCTTTGATCTCAGAATATTGATGTAAATATTGCATGATCCTGCCTCAGCCTCCAGGAAACACAGATGTTCAATTGATCAGATCTTAACATCGTGTTCAGGAACCCTGAAAAGCACATGAAATAATAAACTTGTTCCAGCATGACGTTTCTCTGTTCAGGATCAAATTCAGGGTTTATTCGTTATTCTTGACAGCTATGGCAGGAGGAAAAGCAGGTAAATAAAGTAGTTGTGGGCTGGATCTGCATGAACTGAATGCAACAGGTCACACACAATTAATATTCAAATCAGTCTGATACAGAGGCGTAAAACCCCCAGCCGGCCTGCTCGCTGGGTGGAAAGCTGAGTAAGGCTGAGCCCAAGTTTTCCTAGAGTTCCTCATGCTGTTGTTTAGATAAGTTTAAATGAGCTGTGATTAAGCTAATTTCAAGCTAATTAACTCAGAAAGATATCCTCCACTTTTTAAAATTCTAAGTGGTTGTTCATTAGGAGCGAGCGAACGGGTGGCGGCTGCGTCACTGCAGCGTGAGGAGCTAAATGCAGCACGAGCGGAGTCATTACTGAAATATGAGTATTTGTCATCTAATTAAATGGCATAATTAATGGACTGTTACTGTACTGCTGCTGTGGGGACGTGTGCCCTCGTGGAGGCAGGTGTGGGGCACAGGGGATTTGTGTCCTAACCCCCTGGTGCAGGGTCGGTGCTGCTGCAGTGGGAGCGAGCTCTGGGGACGAGGTGGCACTTGGGGACCTGCCCTTGTTGTCACTCCTCAGCACACGGCCCAGAACCTGTGTGGAAGCACCCCTGCTGGGGCTGGAGGTCGTGCACTCCCTTCCCACGTCAGTCTGCTCCTAAACCAAGATGGGAAAGGCCACCCCAGCCCTGCTCCTGGGACACTGCAGCCCAGCACTGCCAGGGTGGTGAAAAATGAATGAAAACAGGATTGGGAGGAGAAGTGGTGGGTTGGTCCAGGGAGACAGCTCTGTCTGTGGTTGTGAGCGTGAGCCTGGCTGTGCTGTTGCTGGATCTAATGGCTTTTGCAGTTCAGTTTCTGGCTCACTGGAGCGTCACCTGATTGAAGGCACAGAGGAAGGGCTGGGCCATCCCACACTGCCACAGGCTTTGGTTCAGGCTGAGCGAGCGCTCAGGTGTGAGCAGTGCCTGCCTGCAGGGGCTGCCAGGAAGGCTGCTTTGGAAAAGCCTTTCAAGGAATGTGGTCTGCAGGAACCAGGAGCCTTCACCCAGCCCCCTGCACCCTCATCGTCCCCCTCTGCCATTGTCAAATCCCCTCTGGCTGTGCCTGGCCAGCCCTGCTCCCCTCACACAGAGGCAGAGGCACAGCCATATGCTGGCAGGAGCACTTCATGAGCAGCAGAAGATGCTCAAGTAGGTGGTGACCCCTGCTTAAAACCCCACAAAGACATAACACAGACTGTCATGAGTGCAGCACAGACCTAAACTGTGTATCATCACAGCTCATGAGTTCTCCTTTCCTGCCCAGGTTATTCTGCATTGAATAGAAACCAGGGAGCTCTTTATCCTTACGTCCTTCTCTCCGCAACTCTTGTTCGGCAAGTGAAAAACCTGAAAATCCCCAAGCAGGTAATGAAATACAGTTACAATGGAGTGAGAGGCATTAGATTGAAGGATTGATCCCAGCAGCAAAACCATTTCCCTCTGTTGTGCACATATAAATAAACCTGAATTGTGTGTTGAGCTGCCTCCACAGACGGCTCTCAGCACAGGGAGGGGCAGGTGCACTCTGTGGTGTGTTCCTGGGTTGCTGGAGCCAGACCTGTCCTCTTCATGCTCCTCTCTCACTGCTCAAGAAGGGCCAGAGGGACCATGGTGCTCCTGGCAGGACCAGGGTGGCTCAGCTCTCCCTCTTCCCCTGCTCTCAGGAGTGCACTCCCTTGCAGCCCCTCTGCAGAGAATGTGGTGGCCCAGCTTTGGGTTTCCCACTGCCCAGGTCCTTCCAGCACCCCTCCCTGGTATTAGTGAAATTTCACAGTCATCAGTTTCAGAAATTATTTCTGAAATTTCCACTGCTTTTGGAGCTGTAGTAATTTATCCCTACCCCTGGAGCAGAGGAGCGGAGCCACCATCCCCGGCAGCAGCTCCCTCATCTCCTGTCTTCAGACTTTTTTTTATTTTGGATAGGTACAAATAGCACTAACACTCCCCAGAGCCTGCTGGCCCTTTTCTATCCAGCCAGGGAGATGGGAGCTAGTCCCACCAGAGCTCTAAGAGCAGGATTCCTCCTCCCTCACCTCTGGCTCACACTGCTGCAGGAGCACAGTTCCTGTGTCCAGGCTGTTAGCTCAGCTTAAACAGAACAGTGCAGCAAAAGGTGCCTCCAAAGGGGACAATAAATCAATGCTGAAATCTATTTTGCCTAATAACGCAATGATCTTTTCTAGCAAGAGAGAAGACCCTGTTTGGAACAGGCACCAACATGAACTGCACCTCTCCAGCCTTGCTCTCGAGTCTGCTCTGCCTCACCCGACCAGAGCCGCTGGGTTTGTGCTGCACAGCTCAGGGCAGGAGCTGTGCCATGAGCTCTACTTACAGGGCTGTGTAGTTTGATGCTAATTTGAGGTAATGAATTAAACTTAAAAGTCAAAATCCCCAGTTCTGCAATCTCTCATCTGTAGCTTCGAAGATTTACAGAAGGTCTAGTGCAAACTAATTCCTCGTGAGAGCTTGTTCTTGTGATTAGTAGCAATGAAGGGAAACGCCACCTGATTATTTCATAACTCTCAGAAATGCAAAGAGATTTTTTTTTTCCTTTAGCATCCCTGCCTGCTTTAAAGGGAAGCAGCAGAAAAACGGTGGGGGAAGAGCAGGAAAACCATCCCAGTTTTGGGTCTGGCATTGAGCTCCAGCAGCTGAGCAGACTGTTGCCCTACACCACTGAGGTGATGGCTCTGCTGGCATTTTCCAGCCCCCTGGCCTGGGACCCTGGTGCCACAAGGGATGAATGTCTGTGCTGAGCTCTCCCACGGGCCTTGCAAGTTCAAGACCTCAGTTCAAAGGAGACCAGCTCAAAAGCTTGAAATGAAGCAAGTGCCAGATTGGGCAGAGATGAGGTTTGTTTATTATTGACATTTCATGAGGGGCTGCTTGGCATCCTGTGAAGTGCAAAGGTCTGGCACTACAGACCTGGGAGAAGCTGCTCTTCGTCTGAATGTAATTCATAATAATCATGGCAGCATATGGCAAGTGACATTTCAAAGCATCTAAATCTCACCAAGGCACAGGTAGGCTTCCTAATGTAAAATATTCAGCCTGGTGCCATAGAAATGTGAGAAAGGCAGGAAACCCAGCGCTGACAATGCTGGGAGTTAGAAGAGAGTCCCTGGAAAATGATTCAGTCAATGATATCAAAGTTCACAAATTTAAGTGTCTGAGAGTGCACTTTCCTGACAGCTGAACATTTACTCCAAGTCTCATCTTCTTGTAACAAATTAAAGGCAAACAGGAATTCATCAAAGGGAACAGTCTCAATCGTTATAGCAAATTGACTTTAGATTATTGCTGGAGATGGAGTGAGGACAGGGCAGCAGCTCCCCGAGCTGGGTGTGAGCGTGAGCGGGGGACACCCACCCCGCAGGAGGGATGGCTTCAGAAATCGATGGCTGAATCAGAGCCACCACTGTGACACCTCTGTGTCACTCACCAGCTCCCCTCACCCCCCATTTCAACCTGGGAGAACAGTGACCCTTCCCTGGTCCCTGAGAGAGCCGTGCCTTGTCCCGGTACATGTGCCTGCAGCAGGGGACAGGGACAGACAGAGTCAGCAGAGCCTGATTCCTCCTTCAGGGTGAGAAACAGGTGGTCAATAGGTAACTCAAGTTAACTATTGAGAGACAGAATATGTGAATTCTAAAACCTAGGAAAACAGAATTCCCTTATTTTGTCAAGATAAGAGGGACAAGAATCTGTTTGAGGCCAGCACAGAAACCCTGAATCACCCACCAAGGGCTGCCCATGCTCCAGAGAGAAAGGTGAAAATGTACTGTGATGAAGACTACAGATCTTCATCACGAGAAGACCCCAAAGACCACCAGGACATGTGTGGCACACATGCTAATGATATTAATGATTTCCGAGAAATGGTTTGTATAACCACTCCTATCCCGGGGAATGTGATGAATATTCCTGAATGTTACCATAATATTGTGTGTTGGCAGTGCCGGGGTGTGTGTGTTTGGAGGAGTGAATCCCCACACCCGGCGCACCAAATAAAGCAAATCCCCACTTCTTTGACTTTGTCTCTGAAGTGTCTCTGGGCCTGCTTGGGGCGAATCAAGGGCCTCCCACCACACTCCTCCTCACTGCTCTGTCCCCAGCACCTGACACCCGCATGGACAGGACGTGACTGACATCTGCCAGGGTGACAGAGCTGCTGTGAGCTCCTGTCCCCTGCTCCAGGCACCCCTGCGAGGTGTCTGTCTGTGTGTCTGTCTGCCCGTGCAGCTCGAGGGGGTTCTCCTCGTCTCCACTCCAGCTTCTGTTTATTAATGTGGCTCAGCAAATAAATAGTGAGTTGTGGGGTTTTACCATTTTAAGCCAGCCGAGATACGAGTGGGTGAAAAATGACAGATGAGTGGAAACAAATCCTCCAGAATCATAAAAAGATACCAGAGGGGAAAAAAAGGCTTTTTACTGTGATTGTGCAGAAAATCAATAAAGCCCCACTACAAGGCAGTGCTGCAGATAACAAGCAGATTATATCAGTTTTCATGGAACATATTGTTTGGCAGGCGGAATGCTCTCAGAGGCTGTAATGGTGCATCATAAAGTTTAAGTTAGTGTTGTTGGTGAGGAGATTTAAATAAAACCTAAATGCTGACATTTTGATGGTTATTATTTATTCAATAGCCTTAGATGTCAAAGCTTGTTGTCTTCAGTTTTCCAAAGAAGAGAATCTCCAGACAGAGCAGGCCTGGAGTGATGGATAGCCATTTAATCCCACATTTCAGCACAATCCCAGGTGGATAATCTCCCAGGAACAGGCTTGAGGGCAGCCACAGAGACACTCTGCCTTTGACAGGGAAAATTCCCATAGCAGAAATGTCTAGCTGTGCCCTCAGACACACAGCCTGCCCAGGAGCACGCCCAGGGTGGGCACAGGGTTCCAGCAGTGGGTGCAGAAATAAACTGACCCTGGGCACCTTCACCCCCACATCTCAATCACTGGGGACGTTGGGTCAACAGGAGGAATATTATTGGGATTTAAAGCCGAGGGGGTTCTCCTCATCTCCACTCCAGCTTCTGTTTATTAATGTGGTTCAGCAAATAAATAGCGAGTTGTGTGGTTTTACCATTATGAGTTTTTTATGATTCTGGAGGATTTGTTTCCACTCATCTGTCATTTTTCACCCACTCGTATCTTGGCTGGTTTGTAATGGTAAAACCCCACAACTCACTATTTATTTTCTGAACCACATTAAAAACCAGACGTTTAAAGGAGGAATATTATTGGGGTTTTGCTCAACCCATGGAAACGCTGTTGTTCTCTCTCCATGGAATATTCCTGATGGCCCAGTGCCAAGTGAAGCCAGTTGCACAGTGCTCACTCTTCTTCTAATTGCAAAGCTAATTGTTCTTACTGCAGAACCCATTATAGAGTATCGTTATACTGCGGTTAACGAGATGTTTGGATTAAATGGCTCACTAAAAGTCAATAAAAAGAAATTTGCTTGACTATTCCTTTAATTTTTCAGATGCAGCATTAATTCACTGTTGATTCTCCCTAAAGGCCTGGATTCTTTAAACTGCTAAACATAGGACTAATAAATATATACATATATATAAAAATATAAATATTAAAAAATATATAATATATAAATATATAAATATATATAATATATTATACATATAATATATATTATATAAATAATATNCTATATATCTATATCTATATATCTATATATCTATATATATATATATAGTGCAAAGGCATTAAGGCAGCACCCCAAAGCAGTGAGCATGGGGCATCAGAACCCCAGAATAAGGATCAGAATCCCAGAGCAGGGAGCATGGGATATCAGAACCCCAGAACAGGGATCAGAATCCCAGAGCAGGGAGCATGGGGTATCAGGGGGATGTTGCACAATGCAGATGTCAAATGGACACACGGTCGCCCCCCAGAATGTCCCCAATGACAGCATCAGGCAACTCCTGTCCCCTGGCAGGGAAGGGCAGTGTCACACTGCACTACAGCTGGGGAAATGGGTGGCTTGGTTGAAAACACCCCAAAATAGTGTGGGGAGAGATTGCAGGGGGAGAGGGTGCGCCCGCCTTGCCAGGACCCCTGGGGACAAGCAGGGGGTCACAGTGCAGTGAAAATCTCCAGCACTGGGCTGATCTGACTCTCAGCATGTGCTGGCACAGCTTGGAGCCCCAGGACAGGTTAGTGACTGCTCACCTGGCCTGGGTCACCTCACCTTTTATTTGGGTTTACTTGCATTTTCCTGCGATTTCTGCCAGCAGATTGTCAGCCTTTCAGGACGCGACAAGGCGCATCAGGAGCAATGTGAATATATCTATTCCAAAATTAGATGGGGGAGCTCACAGCACTTTTAGAAAGGATCCCAAGCATCTGAATTCTGAGCAGAAAAGCCTCGTTTCAGCTGTAATGAGCTATAAAGAAGGAATAAATGCCTTTTATACTGACTTGTCTTGCAAAAAAAACCTTCCTCCTTCATTTGTCTCATTGCTGCGTGTGCTCCATGGGATGCTGCCCTTGGGTTTCCACCTGCTCCTGGAACAGAGCTGGAGCTGTTCAGAGAACAGCCAGACATTGGTCCGATCTCGAGGAGGTGGACAAGTGGGCAGGGGTGGGTGAGAGTTTTCTGCACAAGAAGCATTTTCAAGGGCGAATGCAAAACAATCTGGTGAATACTGAGAAAATTTAACATTGAGTGAATGAGTGTAAAGGAAATCCTTTGGTCTCACTTCCCACTTTGCCTGGCACGGGCTCCTGGCACGCTTCCAAGCAAGATATGACAGAGAATTATGCCTTTAACTGAGAACAGAGGAGGGAGAAGCTGAAAAGCAGAATAAAGGGGCAGCCACACTGCTATCGCCTGGCACTGGGCTGCTCCCGATGGCTCCATCAGTGCCCTGAGCACAGAGAGAGCTGGGAGGACTGCTGGTGTCACTGATTCTGCTTCCAGAAAGGTGTTATCACTGATTCTAAGCCCACTTGCTAGGCACCAGCCTTCCCACAGCTCAGTCACCCAACCTGCACCGAGTGCCACAGGCTGCGAGTGTCCCCTACGCTGGCACTGGCACTGTCACTGTCACAGTGGGGCTGCACCAGCACTGAGGCTCCACTTCCCCTTTCGACACGTAAAGACACACCACAACAGCTTCTGGTCAAAAAAACGAACTTCTCTTTATTTCACAAGGCCTCCTTTTATACAATTTCTAACATTCATGTCACACATCCATTGGCTCCCGACTCACCACTCCACAATGTCATTGGCCACCCACAGTTAGCAAATGTCCTGCAATAACAACAGCTGCAACTTGTTGGGGAAGATGAAATAGGAAAGC
>VZRL01006189.1:172383-249487 GCA_013397895.1 Origma solitaria | reverse complement strand
TGATTTATTGTATTGTAAACGGCAACCACGGCATTCTGTATTCGATCCTCGTCTCTCTCTCTCCCCTCTCTGCCCTGCTCTGAGCTGTGTCTGGCAGCTCCCAGCAGCTCCCCTACACCCACACCTTTCACAATAAACCTCATGCTCTAAGACCAAACTCCAGAGATCTCTCGTCTCCGTCCCAACTGTCTGAAACAAACCGAACCAAATCCCACAGATACCAATCCCACAGCAAGCCCCTTATTATCTTTGTTTATGGTTCTTGCTTGTTTTGGGCTAGAATCCTCACGGCTCAATGTCTGTGAGCCGAGGCAAGCTAACAGTTCCTACTGCAAGGTAGTTCTCACTACAAACCAGCAGCTCCCACACCCCTCCAGCTCCTACCACTGCCCTGATGCTTCTTGGGATGTTTTGGGCTTCTTTGTTCTAGGATATTCTACAAATGTTCTCCTAAGAAGTAATGAAACTGCAGCTCAGTGCCAGCAAGGGCCACGAGCAAAGCGGTGGCTACTTCAAAGCGAGCAGTGGAACAAAGAAGATGATAGGAATCATGAAAGGCACGACACAAAATGGGGTTTAACGGGAGTTCAGAGTCATTACCTAGATCACAGTTAGGCAGGACACAGCATCTTTATCAATCAGCACAGAGGGTGAGCCCTCCCTGAAGTGCTGGTTTCAGGTGTGGGTGCCCTGCCAAGAATTCCCTCATGGAGAGACCCAAACAACTTTGACAAGTGAGGAAGCTCCAAAGCTCTCAGCAGGACTCTGCCATGCCATTCACACTCCCCATAGCCACATCATCCATCCTTATTGCACCACTGTTGGGGAAGATGAAATAGGAAAGCGTTATAAATATGATTATCTGGCAAAAGATGCTGAGAATATGGAAACTAGAAGCGAGATTGAAATGAAGACAAGCTTTGAGATACCAAACCCCAGGTACTGAACACCTGGAAAACAATGGTGTGGCCACTGAAGGGAATCCCCTTTGGATTAAACAATCCCCTCTGCTTGCAGACAGCTCCAAGGGGCAGAGCAGACCCTGCCAGCTTGGCAGAGGGTCCAAAAAGCAGTTTTTAGAGTTTAAAATATAATGCCATATGGTAATGCAATGACTCTCATAGGCTGTGTGTAAATGTTGTAGGATTTGTAGCTTGTTCTAGATTGGTTAGTGAAAATTAGAATATTCAGCACAGAAGCTGATTTATTGTATTGTGAACGGCAACCACGGTATTCTGTCTTCTTCTTCCTTCTTCTCTCTCTCTCTCTTACTTCTCTGAGATGCTCTGAGCTGTGTCTGGCAGCTCCCAGCAGCTCCCCTACACCCATGCCCTTTCACAATAAATCTCATTCTCTAAGACCTGACTTCAGAGATCTCGCATCTCCATCCCGACCATCCAAAACAAAACCAACCAAATCCCACAGACAGCAATCCTACACACCACCAAGAAAAAAGTTCCTGTTCCCTGGGAATAATCCTCAGTTTCATTAAGAGCAGGGCTGGATTACTAAATTTTTAACCAGGGGAAGCTCCCTGGTCCATCACTGCCTTCCTCCCATGTTTATTAAAGCAATAACTTTGTTTTTAAAAGGGACGTGTTTCCCCTGAGCTCTCTCACGCTTTGGTGTCCTAATTAAAAAATATAAATTAGAGATTTAGCAGGTCTCCTGCTTCAAAGGGACATAAATTGAGTGGCTTGAAATCCTGGGGAAGTCTGAGCACAAAACACTCTGAGGTGGCTCTGCAGACGATGGCGCCTGAGATGAGAAGAGGAGGAGGAGGAAGATGGAGGTGAAGCAGCACGCTGAGGCCCTCATTCACAGCTCTGTGCACTTTGGGGAAGTTCTGATTAAAATTTCATCACTTCTTTCTTGCGCAGAGCAGAGGGGCCCTACAGGCTGCTCTGTCAGCTGGCACTGCCCTGCCTCCAGAGCCCTGGAGCAGCAGCTGCTCCTGTGTCCCTCACCCCACATATCTCCATGCCGTGTTCCACATCCCTGCCTTGAAGTTTTGCAGCCTAAATCTGATGGACAAGGAGGTACCCGGGGTGCAGACATGACAGGGGCTAGCAAGGTGACCTTCCTTTGTGCTTTACTGGCTTTCCTGCTCGGGGTTTTGCCTGATTCAGTCTTACATCTTCTACAAGTCCAGAAAAATGGAATTTAGTGTTTGGGCACAAATGGAGAATTCTGATGGTTCGATACAAAGCTATATTTTTTCTTAGGTTCCCAGGTATATTTTTATATATGCACTCATACATATATGTGCACGTGAACCCCTCCACCTCCTGGGCCCTGGCAGTGCCCCCCAGGCCAGCAGCTCATCCATAAACATCACACACATCCACCTTCAGCAGAAAGATGTGGCCGGACTTTGCTCTGTTATCTTTCCGTTTCCATGGCAATAAAAGTAGCTTCTGATAATGGCTATTCCCTAAGTACTGCGAGGTTTGGTAATTTTAGCAGCATTATAGCACAGACTTCAAATGGTCAGAGTCGCTCAGGGTCGCTCCGGCTTGGGCTTTAAATTGTGAGTGGATGTGAGCAGGTCCTGGAGTCCAGGGGAGGTTTTTCCAGTTCTCCTTAGCTTATTCCTTGTAGTCCTGCTCCCAAGGGATCCACAGGACTCTGCTCAGTCCCAGGCAGGTTTTGGTGCTGTTCATGGCGTTGGTGTGACTGCAGGAAGTCGTCAGCTCATCTGTGACCTGAGCCAGCCTTGCAAATAGCAGCTGATTTAATTATTAGCACAAAAAAAGAAATAATGCCCCATATTCCCCAAAGCCTGTGATACAGCTGGGTACAAGTAACGCCTAGTTAATGTACCAGAGGATGAATTCTAGCTCTGCGTGGAGCATCCAAATGACTATTGATTCCATGCCCGCTCCCAGCTCCCCTGGAGATGCACATTGTGTCCCCCTAAGTTGCCACCCAGGTGCCTGCACAGACACCTGAGCCATTGCTTTGGCTGTGCTGAGACCTTTTTCAGGCCTGGGATTCTCAGGGAGAAACACAGGACCAGGATCCTGCTCCTTCCCTGGGCTGCTCTGGGGCTGCGGCTCATCCAGCCCCTCCTGAGGCTTCACCGTGCAAACCCCCAGTCTCTAAGGAAACATTGCTGGCGGCAAGAAACATTCCATTTTCCCACATTTTCAGTGTCTGGCTATAAGGTTTAGAGGCGATTCCATTCCTGGAGTGAGCTGGGGCTCTGGCACAGCCTCGCTCTTTCCGTGCTGTCCCTGGGGACAGCCAGGGGACCTTGCCCAGGTGGCTCCTTCGTGGCCCACGTGGCAGTAATTTAATCTCCAGATCTGCTGAGCATCGTCCTGACCTGCAGGATCACATTCCTCCTGCTCTCAATGAGCCAACCTTTAATATGAAGTGTGGAACTTCTAATTTAGTGTCACATCAAATAATAACTGTCGTGTTTAAACTGTTGCTTGTATTAGTCAAACAATCACAGATCAGAGCCAGAGGCTCCTCGTCTCTCTCATTACCACTGACTTACAATTAATATTTATGAAGCAGGAGGGATTTTTCTTTAAAAGGGAATTTTCAGCTGTCCTTTGGATTCTCAGACACAGGCTGCAAAATTTATAGGCCCTCCTTCACCTTCACTCTAAGAGAACAACGCTTTTCATCTGACATATTTATAATTTTAGTCTGTAGGGACAGAAATGAAGCAAAGCATGGTGAGGGATGGCAGAGAGCTGGGAAGGGGAGGGGAGAAGTGACAGGCACCAGCAGTGATGGACACTGGCAGCAATGGGCAGCAATTTTGGGCTCAGTTTCACAAAGCAGAGTGGAAATGGCCCTGGATTTGAGGAGGGGAAGACTAACTTTTGGACCATTTGCTTAAAAAAACAACCAAACATTTCCCCCTTTGGTGAAAATTTTCATTATTTCCAATTGTAAAATCATTCCAATTTATTCACAATATTCCTGAATATCTCATTGTGGAACTGAAATTAAAATATCCCCATAGACTCTGGCAGAAACCTTTGCATAAACCTGATAGGATTTTCCCACAGTAATAAGTCCCTAAGGTAAAATGTATTAGAGAAGAAAATGTTTCAAAACAACTGTTCCCAATTAAAACTTCACCAGTTTACACTCCCCGAGTTTTCTTTTTTTCCCAGCATGATAAGCATAAAAATGACACACACCGGTCCAACACCAATTGCCCCCAGTGATGGCAGAGCAGGAGCCACACACCACACTCTGTGAGACACCGGGCTGGAATGGCCAAACTCTCTTGTCATTCCTCACTTCATTATTCCCTTGCATTTTAAAATTAATATCAATAAAAGATACATTAGAATTGCAGAAATCATGGAAATGTCAAACATCTCTCACTCGCTTTGGTGAGAACTTTGTTAAGTACCAAATGCAAATGTGCAGCTGGTGCCTCTGACATTTTGGTTCCTTTGCTGGCACAGGCTAATCAATTCACTTTCTAATTTTAATTTGATCAGCAGCAAATCTGTTGGATTTTTCACGCTCTGATGTAGGCCAATTAATTTCTAATCAAATTACCTGGGCTCTGATAGGTTTTGCCCGCACTCTTGGCAGCGCCAGGATTTGCAGTCCCATTTCATCACCCCTGACCTTCCTGCGTCAGGTGGAGCGAGCCAGGTCCTGGTTCCGCTCCTGGTCCTGCTCCTCTGGGCAAGGATGCAGAAATTAACCCTTTAGAGGTGGAAAGGGGGCAGAGGAGCTCCCTCCTCACCTGCTGCACATGCTCAGACCCCAAAATGTGCAGCCCCAACCTTTACTGTCAACCACGCCATGACCTGAGTCCTTTCTGAGATGTGCCACTGTCCACCGTGGGGAGAGCCATCCATGCCCCACTGCCCCAGGGAAGGGCCCTGGGCATGTCCCATCCCTGGTCCCTTCCATGGTCCCATCCCTGGTCCCATCCCTGGTCCCTTCCCTGGTCCCATCCCTGGTCCTATCCCTGGTGCCATCCCTGGTCCCATCCCTGGTCCCTTCCCTGGTCCTTTCCTACCTGTGACCCCCAGCACTGAGAATGAATCCCCATTTTCACCATGAGGGTGTGAGCACTGGAGTATCAGGTGCTTGCTGCTGGGAGAATTTCTTAATGGCAAAAAATTTCTGAGTTATCAGACCTGCTCAAATAGAGAACAGAACTGGAAACAAGAGGAGTCTCAGTGTCTCCTCATCTGTAATTCAGCTGCTGGTTTTAAAGAACACCTTGCGATGTCCAGCCAGAGTTTGCATTTACTGCCATTTTAATTTAAGCTTTATTTTCGCCTGCTTGTCTCTGGCGCGGGATGTCATTAGTGCAGCAATTAGCCAACCTGGCGACCAAACACGTGCGATGAGCAGTCGCTACATCCCAGCATTGATTGGTTTTAGTTCCATGGCTGTGGCTGGGTGTGCACAGATTTGTGAACGCAGAGATCTCTGTGCCTGATTGGCAAGTGGGGATGAGGCGCAGATAAAGCTCCGTTTTGCTTAAAGAGCCCTTAAAAAGAAACACTCTTAAATATCAATATTAGAACTTTAAAGAAGTACTTCCTGGGGAAAAAAAGTGCATTTTCAGAGCAGGGATGGCAGCCGGGACAGACAGACAGGGTCAGGGCTCTGGGCCCTCTGCCAGTATTGCTCCAGCCTCAAGGGAAGCAGCCCAGAGTGCATCATTCCACTGCTCCAGGGCTGTAGCTGCTTCACCATTATCTGCGGCCTGTAGCAATCTCCAATCTTTATACTTTAATCTGTAAAATAGACAAAGAGCCTTTCCAGCCTTTCATGTGCTGAATGACAGGCCTTGCTCTCTCCCCAGCATTTCCTCTGACTCACTCATTACAAGTTATTTTAGAACGTGCTAATGACAAAAAATACGTTTTGATCTTTAGTCTTACGAGTAAATAAAGAAACTCCCCTTTGGGGTATTTGAAAAGGATTTTGTCTCTTCCCATTCCATGTCAAAGGGGCCCATATGTTCTGCTCTGCAAAAGGGCTTTAAGTTTTTACACAGAAACCAGCAGGACTCACCCAAGTGTTCATGCAATAAAGTTTTCACTCCAACCAGGGTCAGGGACACAAGCCAAGCAGGAGAACCAAATCACTGATTTTATCACCGTGCAAGGAATTTTTTGCCCCTTTTGTGACCTGTCCTGCTCAGAGCCATTGCTCTCCTCCCTCTGTCTGCAGCCACAGATGAGTTGGAATGAGAGGAAAACCTGTTTCCATCTTCCCAGCTCGCAGGGTAAGTGGAAGCATGGGAGCCGAGATGCTGAAATTCTGCATCCTAATGTGATGTTGCTGCGCAACCAGAGCAGAGCAGGAGCTGCTGTGAGGGGCGGCCCTGGGGAGCAGAACCTGCACAGCACAAGTTTCTCTATTCAGGCTGGTCCCTCCAGGACAGCAGCTGCTCCTAGAGTGAGCCTGGTGCTTGTTTTGCCTCATCCGTCTATCCTGGTGGGTCCTCCCATACATTCCTTATTATTCTGCCCAACATCTGTTCACAATTTGTTTCTAATTCCTCGTTCTGCTCCTCCTTGTCTGACTCTGGACGTAGAGTTAAATTCCTGAGCTGACCTGGGGTGATGCCTTCAAGTATTTCTAGTTTTCTCTCTTCATGTATTTGTAACTTCCTGCAGTTCTGTGCTTCTCACAAAGTGCTAAAATCCTCTGTTCCAGCACCTTTGGCCAAACAAGGCTCTCTGAACACAGATTCAAGGACATATTCATTGCCTTAGGGCCCAAAAATATGTAAACAACTGTGAGCTGGGGGGAGCAGGCCTGGGGTAGTTAACATCATCACCTGAGGGTGCGATTGGAGAATTAAGGGCCAATGTGCTAATGGGACAGAACTTATAAAAGGTGAAGGGCTCGTGACTCATGGTCCATTTTGTGTGTCGTCCTTGGGTGTGACTTTTGCTTTCCCGAATGTACCTTGAAGGCCTCGAATAAATTTGTCCACATTTTATACTCCTAATTTGTTTTGGCCTCTGTTTCAGGCATCAGGGGCACGAGGAACCTGGGAACGCTCCCACTCCATGCCCTGTGCCCGGCGAGGGGCAAGTGGATTTTTTTGGAAGATGAATCCTGCAGCACAGATTCCCTGTGAGAGACCAGGGCAGTCGGATGGGGTGACAGGTCCCTCAACAGCCCAACATTCAATGCCTACCCCGAGCCACCGTGGTGGCAGCTGCTGTGGGGCTGCCCAGTGGACATTAAATAACCTCAATATCAACTTCTCAAAGGACAAAGTCGTCTCTGAGTTGTTCTGCACATACACAGGTGCAAGTGAGAGCCAAACACTGCCCCGGGTTTGCAGAGTGCTTTGGATCCTCTGGAGCCAAAGGGAGATACAAACTCCTGGGTGAATGCCAGGTGGTAATGGTAAGCAGATGGTAGGGAGACTGCTGAGAGGGGATGGGTTTATTTACTTGCTTATTCATTTATAGGCCATATTTTGGGAAAAGAAAATTAACGTGACTTTGTACATCTGCAGTCAGAGAGGAGGCACAGGAACACGCCACAGCTACCCGTGCCTCCCCTCCTCCCTCCCCGCTCTCCATATTTGTCTGCTGGTGAGGGGGGATCAGGTCCTTTGTCTCCTGCACACTTCTGCAAAGCTGGGCTTGACCTGAGTGCAGAGCTGGGATGTGAAAACTAATAATGAGCACATCAAAACCACGGCAACACACACGGCGAGGGGCCGCTTGCCTGCCTCAGGCAGGAGAAGCTCCGTGTCACCCGTCCTGGAGGTGTTCATTGCCCCCGTGAGGAATTAGGAATCCCACACCCTCTCCAGCAGCTTTTTCTCTGCTCATTGTCCCTGGCTGACAATCTCTTTCAATACAAGCGCTCAGAGTGAGGACTGGCTATGATCCTGCTCTCTCCCAGCTTCACATCCCTCATGAGAGATCCTTCAATCTCATGCCACAACAACTCCTCTATGCCTCAAAAAAGTCCCCAGGGACAGGAAACCCTGTCCCACCCCAACTGCTTTAAACTCCACCTCCAATACTGGAGTTTTCCTAGAACAGAAGGGAGCCCAGGCACAAGAGCTCCTGTACCAAGCCCAGAGCAGCCGAGGGGCTCTCAGGGCAGATGGCCCTGACGGTGACCCCAAAACAGCTCATGGTGGGTGTCAAAAGGACCTGTCCATATGAGACAATAGGGGCCTCGTTGGGGTAAAACCTCCCCAGCACACAGAGCTGATGCTGGAGTAAACCTCTCCGAGCACCTGCCCTTGCTCCATCTCACTCCCCCAGAGCTGCTGGCTGAGGCATGAACACTTTTGCCTTTCAACTTGAATTACAAAACAATCAACTCAACAAAAGCTCGGGAGTTACTTGGCACATGTGCCTGTCTCATGCACTACTGCCAGTGTCCTTCTGTCACTCCACCGGCTTTTGCGGGCCACACTGAGACATCACAGAGCTCCACATCCCTTCCCTTCTCCTTCCACTGCGTGACATTTTGTGGATCACTGGATGAAACCACCTCGAGCCTGATCTCAGGCTCAGCCACCCTCACCCTCAGTGATTCCTTTAGTTACTGGGTTCGCAGAGGGATGGATCCAGCACTCCAGGCTTCCCCTGCCCTGTCCTTCTTTTTCTCTGAGCACCGTGGGGGAAGGTGGTGGTGATGCCCTGCCCTGGTACCCTCCACCTCAGCTGGGATGCTCTGGGAGTGCCATTGCAGTGCCAGTCCAGCTGCCCTTGCATCGTTGCTAACGGAGCTTTTCTTCCTCTCTTGTGTTTTTGCTGTTAGGAATTAGCATTAATAATCTCTCTCCCCTCCACGGGGAATACGAAACAAAACCTCCCACCAGCACATGCCACCTCCACTGCACTCAGCCCTGCTCTGGTTCCACAGAGCCCCAGCAGCCTCCGCATCCCCATCCCTGCACCCCCTCCTCCAGCTGCTGTTTCGGGGTGCGGAGGGGAGGGATGGCTGGAGGGGTAGTGGGAACTCACCTCCTCCTGCCTTGCCTTCCTGCAGGTGGGCAGGAAAACTGGGGTGGCGGAGCCTTTGGGAAGGAGCTCACTCAGAAAACTCAGGAAAGGATTCTGGGAGCCAGGAGAGGAGGAACTGGGGTGGGGAAGAAAGATGGAGCCTGGCAAATCCTCGTCACCCATAGCTGGGAATCCAACCCCTGGCCATGCCAGGCCAGGCACCACTGCGGTGGGTGAGCCACCCTCTCATCCTGGAGCCATACCTGGCTCCCACACGGTTCTCACTGTACATTTTTCCCCTTCTTGATGAAAAGAAGATCTTTTCTGATTGAACTAATTACGCTGATTGAATTTCCTCCCTCTCTGTGTCTCTGAGTGTGAAAGGTTTCCTTAATTTGATGGGGGTAATTGTTATGCACACACTGTCAGATGTTAATGCAATTCTTTGATTGACAGGTAATCAGCACATCAGCTGTACAAAAAGAGTGAATAAGTCTGTAATTTTATTTCCCCTGATTCCACTGTGTGGGATGGCAGGAAAATCTAAATTAGCAATCAGGGAAGGCAACCCTGCTCCAGCGCGAGCTGCTCCAGCTCGGGGGATGGCTGGGGCTGGGATTGCTCCCTCGGGCTCTGAGGGACTTACCTGCACACACCTGGCTCACTGCTGAGCCTCCTGGGGCTGCATCCCTCGGGCTCTTTTGTTCCATTTGGGGTCCAGACCTGCTCCCAGGGCAGCATTCGCACACAGCACGCATGGCTCCAGCAGGAGCAGGACCGTGCTTCCTACAAAGAGAGGCAGAATTTCCTCAGAAACCTCAATGTTTGGTACCCCAAAGTTCCTCCGAGAAACCCGTGAGCCACGTAGAATTGCTGGGTTTTGCTGGGGGCGAATTTGCACGAGGCTGTGGCTCTGGGACCATCCTGGGATGAGAGCTCACACTGCTAAGTGCTGCCTCCGGAGAGAGCGAGGCACAGGAGATAATTGCTGTCCAGGTTCTCCCCTGGGCTCACCAGGAGGTGAGGGAGGGGAGGGAAGGCAAGGCAAGGCAGCAGCTTGGAGATTTTCACTTTGCAGCTTCCATCGGGCTGGCAGAGCTGAGTGACAGAGGGAGAAGGAGCGCAGCGCTGCCGCCAGCACCTGACAGCGGTGCCCGATCCATTTACTGCTCGTCAGCTGCTGACGAGCCCCAGACAGGCGGGAGGGAGGAATGCCAAGAAATTCCTCCAGAACATTTTTCAGAAGCTTCTTATACTCCTTCTTTTCTTTCTTTAGTAAGACCCTGATGTAATTTTTTGCTTATTTCTGAGCTCGGATCCCAGGATATCACTGCACGACAGCTCTGAGCAGAGGCGTGCGAGTGTCTGCACACACAGCCCGGGCACAGTCGACACCTGGGCACCCACCAAAGCTGGGGGAGACAACGCAGAGTGAGGAAACCAGCCATTCCCAAAGGGACTGGTTCCTCCCTGCTCCCCTCTTGAGCTGGGATTGATCCGGGGTGGGTCAAACAAAGCCTGAGCCCCGGGTCGGGCGCTCCTCGCTCCTCCTGCCCTGGGCTGGCCGGCACAGCCCCGTCCCCCCGGCACTCCATCCCCCGGAGCTCCCGGAGGCAAAGGAGAGGGGTCTGCCCCTCCCCGAGATAAGGCAGTGCTGGGGGCTTGGGGACATGCAGCTCAGGGCGGAGGTGGCTGATGGCAGGCGGCAGGAAAACGGAGAGGCAGCGGGACCGTGAGCAGCATCCACGGAGCACCGACATTAACATAAAAAAGCGTCAAATCCCTCGTATGAAGAGCTGGGAGTGAATAGCTACATTTACCATTAGTAAGATTTATCTGAAATACTTAAAATCCCTTTTGGAAGGATTTTAGTCTTTAGGAGGCTGGTTCTCTCCCCCAGAGCGTGCATAAACCAGGCTATTCAAGGCAAAAAAAAAAATCCGTGCTGATTGGGATGCGGAGCGCTGCCCTGCACTTCAATGGGATTGAGCAGGGGATGAGCCAGCGAGGAGCTCTGCCCATCACAGAGATGATACGGGAGACTCAAGGAGCTTAGTGGTTCTTAGGGAAAGAAGCAGGGTGTGAGAGGAGAAGATTAGAGCAGGACCTCTCTGTAGTCAATAAATCCCAAGGAAAAGCAGAGACCGCTACGCTGGCAGCGCTCCCCTTGTACCGCAGAACACATAAAGCACCGTCTCCAGCTAAAAGGATGTTTGACATCGGAGAAAATTAGGCAGATATTTTTCATCCAGCGTAAGTCACATGCAAAACAAATTGTAAAGGGCGGCAGCCGGAGCAGCTGGTAAAGACAGATTAAAAATCAGATTCAGACAAGCATCTCCAGGCAAAAAAGATATTTAGGATTAGGCTGCTAATTTGTAATCACAGATGGGGATGGGACTGTGCTGTCAGGCAGTGTACACAGGCTGGAGGAGGAGCGCAGGCACTGCGTGCGGAGCCAGCAGCGGGGCATTGCGCCAGGAGGAAAATGCCCGCATCCAGGAGGAAAATTCCCATGTCCGGGAGTTCTTTTGGGAGGACCCCAAATACTGCCCGAACCAGAGCAGGAGCGTGCGGCGGGTGAGCTGCTGGAGCTCCCTGTGCCAGCAGAGCTGCGGGAGCGGGGACTGTAGGTGGCAATCGCATCTTGCGATGGGAGGGAGGCGAAAGCTCCGTCCGCAGGCTCTGCCCGAGGACAGCGAGCTGGGGAAGGGCTGCACAGCCGGGGAGTCCCCAGAGCTCCCTATTCACTGCTCCCGACCCGGGAGGGGCTCTCCTGGGGCGGCTGTGACACGCTCGCTGCGCTCAGACAAAGAGCCGACGTTACTTTCCCAGCAGGGGATAATTCCCGGACCGCAAAACCATTCCCTGCGGCTGCTGAGCCTTGGCAGATTCCATTTTCCAGCGGCACCGGGTCCCGGACAGGAGCCCCCTCTGCGTGCCCTGCACACACAAGACACCAACACCGGGGAGGGGCAGAACAGCCAAGAGGTGACAGATTGTTTAGCAGTTCTCTGTCACCAGGCGCTGTTGGAAGCATCCCTCGCTGCCACCTCCCAGCAGGTGCCACCGCAGCGCTCTGCCGGGACAGGGGCTGGGGACAGCCGGGACACCTCTGCAGGGCAGGATGGTGCGGGCAGTGCCTGACCCCCCCTAGCACGGGGTCCAGCACCGCCGTGGTGCCACCAGCTCTGTCCCCACCTGGTCACACGTGTCCGTGCCAGCCACGCGGCTCCATCCTGCCTAAGTGCTGCTGCGGCTGTGACCCGCGGCTGGTTTGTGATGTCCCATCCCGACACGGTGCCCTCACCGTGACAGCTCTGGGAGTGCTGAGGGCAGCTGTGAGAGCCGGCAGCCTGGTGACAGGCTTTTAGTGACACTTTCCTCTGACCCCGGGGGCTGCAATGGCTCCGTGTGCCCCCAGCACCTCCTCCCCAGGTTGATCCCCCCCCACAGCCACACGCTTGGCTGGTACAGCAACGCGAGGAAAGGCACTGGTGATGATTTCTGTCTGATTTCCGTCTGCTCTCACACCTCTGTGCACTCTCTCCAGTGCACACATGGCATCTATGCTGTTCTCCTCTGGCACGGACACGCGTGTGCTGCTCCTGACAGACAGTGTGGGGCAACCTTCCCTCCCCTTCAAGCTCCTGCTCCTTCCCCTCACCTCACAGTTCATCAGCTACACCTTAATTTAAAGAAGGAAAGCCCAGATGTTCCTGAGCATGGCTTACACTGAGTCATCCCACCGCTGGAGCAGCACACGCGGCCCTGGGCAGTGATGAAAACCAGACCCAGGAGCTATAAATCACTCCTGTTTGTCAGGCTCCCCAAGCATGAAATAGCCTCTCAGCTGCTCTGAGGGCTGCCAGACCTGGTGCCGTGGGATGTGGATCTGCTTGAGCCGACAGCCGATGGCACCTCCTGCCCACAGTCAGACCTGGCTCTGCCATGGCCAGGCTGGGTTAGCCTCTAGGCAAGCAGCTTTGGTTCTGATCCCAGTCCCATGCCTAACGGGAGAAAGGATTTCCTCCAAAATTGTTTGGAGTGAGTGGCCAAAGACCCTGAATTTTTCACCCTTCTTCCCTTATCCTGGAGAACACCTGACATCAAACCCCGAGGGAAAGGCAAACACTCAAGCCTGTATCTCCGAGCTGAGGAAGCTGTGAAGGAAAACATTGGCTTGAAAACATTCCAAGGAAAAATGTTCTGTGAGCACCAGCAGCGCAGTGCTCAGGTGCTCAGGAGAGAAGGGACAGGCAAGCTGCAGGAGTGTCCAGCTGGGGCGACCTCAAACCACAGAGGCATTTGGGTGCTGAAAATCTGAGTCCTGGGGCAGCTTCTTAATTCCCTGGTGAGGAGCCGAGGTGCTGAGGCCATCCCGGGGACACCTGCAGTTGATCACAGCTCCTGCCAGGCTGCGGGACACCCCCAGCCATCGCCCAGGGCTGCTCTGTGCTGGGTACGGAGGTCCCACCACACCTCAGGCTGCCAGAGCTCCACAAGCCCAGCATGAAGCAGCCAAGAGAGGAGAGTGTAGGATCTGGCTCTCCTGGGTAACACTCTGTGGTGTGGTTTGCTTCAGGCAGCCAGGACGGAAACGAGAGACTTCTGGAGTTTGGTCTTAGAGCATGGGGTTTATTATAATGAAGAGTGGGGGTAGGGGACCTGCCAGGAGCTGCAAAATGCAGCTCGAAGCAGGTCAGAGAGGTAAGAGAGAGAGAGGTACAGGACAGAGGATATGGAATACGGAATAGAATACCGTGGTTGCTGTTTACAATACAATAAATCATCTTCTGTGGTGAATATTCTAATTTTCACTAACCAATCTAGGACAACATACAAATTCTATAGCATTTACACACAGCCTATGAGAATCATTGCATTACCATACGGCGTTACATTTTAAACCCCTAAAAACTGCTTTTTGTACCTTATGCTAAGTTAGTAGGGTCTGCTCTGACCCTTGGACCTGGAGCAAGCAGGGAGTATTGTCTAATCAAGGAGAGGTATTGTTCTATCGGAGAGGGTGGTGAGCCTTCAGTGGCCATGCCATTGTTTTTCCAGTTGTTCAGTACCTGGGGTTTGGTATCTCAAAGCTTGTCTTCATTTCAATCTCGCTTATGGTTTCTATATTCTCAGCATCTTTTGCCAGGTAATAATTTCTATAAGGCTTTCCTATTCCATCCTCCCCAACAGGAGAGAGAGTTCAGTCCTTTTTCAGGATTTTAATAGCATCACAGCACTCCAGCACATGGGTAAGAGCCTCGGGTGAGAGTCAAGTGTCATCCAGATGGTTTTCTCTGCCCTGCAGCACCTCGTGCCCTTTCCCTGCCTCTCCCCCAGCCCTCTCGGAGCTGACTGCCTCGGGCTAATGGTTTCACTGCAGGCAGCTGCTCTCTGCTTTCCATTTCCACAGCAGGAACCCCTGTGCCTCCCCCAGACCCCTCCTCCCTGCCCAGGAGTGAGGGGCTGGCGTGGCTGGTGCTGGCTACAGCTCTGAGCATCCTTCCCGGGCAGGGAATTGTCATACCAATAAAAAACCAGGCACAGACGAAGGACTGAAGGCACTTTTTCTTCTTTAATTCCCCACCTGACCTGTCCCTTCCTGGGGCAGCGAGGAGCCACTGAGTTCCATTGAAAACATGAAGGATTTTCTCCCCTGTGGCTTCTTTGGGTGCAGGTGTCAGTGCTGTAGCAGTTCAGGGGCACCAGTGCAGCTCCCAGCAGGAGATTCTGGGTCAGAACTCACAGAATATGGAGCTGTTGAAAACAGAAATTCCTGGAAGCTGCCCCTTTCTTCAAAATATTTAGAATTTTTGTCAAAAAAAGGCTGACAACACCCAAACCGACTCTTTTGGACTGGCTTCTTGCACTCTGCAGTTTTCAGCCAACATTTTTCAGTGGGTTTTGGCAGAAAATCTTTGGGTTTTGACAGTTGTTCTTTTCTCAACGACAAGCTGACATCTTCCACTACATTCTTTTTAGAATATCTGAGTTTTGGTTGTTGGAATTTGACTCAAGGAAAAAAAGAAACTGATTTTCACGAACTCTCCTGTAATAAAAGTGAAATTATCAGTGTTCAGGAGGATCCGATGCATTGGGCTGCTGGGAGCTGCTGGGAGAGCTGGGGCAAGGGAAGGGGAATGGGGAACAGAGCATAACCTTCCTGTTCTTCACAGCCAGGAGCACCAGATTTGCTCGTGGCATTTCAAACACTTGTGTCACCATCGCCTTCTGCCTCCAAGGCTGCGAATTTGTCGACTCCTGCCAAGGCCTGGAAGGAAGCGAGCAGCTCACTCAGAGTTCTCATTTTCTGTGCCAGATTTGGGGTCTCCTCTGGTCCAGACTGACCATCACTGAGCTTCTCCTCACGCTGACCTCCCTCCATAAATCCAGGAGGTATCAGGCATCTCCACTTGATAAAAACGAACACTTATTCCCCCTGAACACTCGTGGGAAAAGCCCTTAATGCCCTTTCTCTGGCTCAGCTGGACATGACAGAAGTGTCCACTTTGTCCCTGTCATCCCCCAGGACTCCGCTGTCCCTGAGCTCCAGCTCCTGCCCTACAGCCCACCCTCACCAGCAGGAAGAGGATGAGCCCAGCTTGGAGGGACTTGACTGTCACCTGTGCAAATCACCAGCGTTAATGTGGCCCTGACACGGTTCTTCACAATTTACTGTGTGTGATGGACTCGGGGAATGTCGCTGTTTTAATTACAGAGAGACGCCAGGCAGGATTGGTTATGCAAGTCAATAAATCACTCGGCTGCACTGATTAAACAGGAGTAATATTTTGAATAAGTGACTGTCTCAGGAACGATCATTACTGTATTACATTATCATTCTCCTCTGCACGTATATTGCAAACAAAATTAAATGGAGATGTCAAGTTGCACAGAGACTAGACACTAATTAAGGCAAAAGCTGTGAGGTCTTTTTCCCCTTTCTCCAAAGGTGAGACTCGGGAGCAGTGACCACTGTGAGCAGCAGGCACTGAGTGGCTTTTTCCACCTTTGGATTTAACTCTCACCTGTGGATGAGGCCGGCGGCTCCTGGGCAGCGCTGGAAAACAAGGGGACAGATGGAAGGAGGATTAGAGGAAATATTCACATCGGGAAAAGAGATGGATGTCCTTACACCAGAGGAATGTTCTGCCAGGGAAAGGCTGTGCTCTCCATGGCTGGGAAAGGAGCCCGACCCAACCCAACCCACCCCAACCCAACCCAATCCCAGTCTGGCTTTAGTCACCCTCACAAGGGCCACATCCTCGCAGACACATTGGGTGTGATGGCCCAGGTTATAAATGAGCGGGAGCTGATGATCCCGGTGATCCTCCCTAGTCTTAAACTCTGAAATGATGAATTATATCAGACATTCCAGGCGAACATTATTTATTTGATCTGATTTTTACAGATAATTAATTTTTCTGAAAGTACCCAGTGGTACCTTTAGGAAGCATTGGCATGTTCATTAGATTTATAGCTCCTTCCTGGGTAATGACTAATACATGAAGAGTCTGAGCCTGGTCCCTGAGAGGAAGGCAGCGTCTCCTGGGAGGAATACACCAAGCGAGAGAAAAACCTGTGTTAAACTGACTTCTCAAAATAACCATAATGGTGTGTCTTAGCTGGTTGCCAGAAGAAAGACAAGAGAATATCATCAAGGTGAAATACTTTCTGATGAGCATCTTTCATGCTGCAGAGCCCCAGCCAGGTGCAGGAAAGCTTCCAGCTGACCTGAGGTTAAATCTCACATCAAACAGTGGGTTTTGTTCCAGAGCTCATCAGCCTGCTGCTGCTCATCCAAAGTACCTGGAACGAGCTGTGGGGCTGGCCTGACTCCAGTGGCTTGGCAGCTCTGACCTGCCCCCTCAGCAGCCCTGCCGTGCCCCCAGAGCTAGCAGAGCTCTGCCCTCCCAGACCCAGACCGTGTGTCCCGGTGGGGCTGAGCCGTGAGCTCCTCCAGCCCCCGCCAGCTCCAGACTCATGTCCTGTCACCACCTGCACGAAATTGATTTTTTAGTATCGGGCAGATGGGTGTTAAAAGTCAGGAGTATGATTTGGGGGGTTTACAGCAGCCTGGAATGGTTCCTTTATCTATTTTTTATTACTCCAGCGTTCGGAGCCCCAGCTGACACACACGGCAGGCAGGGCTGTTATAGGTTACTGCTGCCTGCTCCTGGCTGCTGCTGTTTCCCACACCCCAAGCCTTTCTGTGGGATTCGGTGTTGGGGAGGATGAAATAGGAAAGCCTTATAAATATTATTATCTGGCAAAAGATGCTGAGAATATGGAAACTAGAAGCGAGATTGAAATGAAGACAAGCTTGGAGATCCCAAACCCCAGGTACTGAACAACTGGAAAACAATGGTGTGGCCACTGAAGGGAATCCCCTTTGGATTAAACAATCCCCTCTGCCTGCAGACAGGTCCAAGGGTCAGAGCAGACCCTGCCAACTTGGCAGAGGGTCCAAAAAGCAGTTTTTAGAGTTTAAAATATAACGCCGTATGGTAATGCAATGACTCTCATAGGCTGTGTGTAAATGTTGTAGGATTTGTAGCTTGTTCTAGATTGGTTAGTGAAAGTTAGAATATTCAGCACAGAAGATGATTTATTGCATTGTAAACGGCAACCACGGCATTCTGTATTCGATCCTCTTTCTTCTCTCTCTCTCTCTCCCCTCTCTGCCCTGCTCTGAGCTGTGTCTGGCAGCTCCCAGCAGCTCCCCTACACCCACACCTTTCACAATAAACCTCATGCTCTAAGACCTGATTTCAGAGATCTCTCATCTCCGTCTCGACCGTCAGAAACAAAACTGACCAAATCCCACAGACGGCAATCCTACAATTCAGGAGCACATGGGTGGGTCTGTTCTGCCTTGGCTCACCTCTGCTATCATCCACATGCACATGCACAGATTTCCTGCACCTCCCTCAGCAGCCCAGGGATGTCCCTCCTGTCCCCAGCCTGGCTCCCTCTCTTCTGCCAGAGACAGACCCAAGACACTGCACATTCCTCATGCCCATGCTGCAGGAAAGGGGCTTGTTCTACATTGAGGGAGCCCTGGCCAAGCTGAAGCAGACCACTTCTGCTTAACATCAAATGGTATTATCAACAAAAAGAGAATTTTGACTAATAATTTTTCCAGAAATTGCTTGCTGGAATGACTGATGCCCCATGGACTACCAGCAGCAGAGAGGAGCTGCTCCTGCAGAGCAGGGCAGCAGTGCAAAACTGCAGGTGAAAAAACACTTCTCCTGCATCACAGTCATTAAAATACGGTGAATTTTTAAGGTAATTCCGGTGTCATTCATGCTGACTTCCGACTATGTCTCATTTTCCTTGCGGCAGTATTCAGACAGATCTCCAACATGCTACACGCTGAGATTTTAACATTCATTTCCATCCATTTCTCTTTCTTTTCCTTTGCCTCGTGGGGCTTAGAAAGAGCCAGCAATGTCTATTCTGTGTCACAGGCTGCACTGCATGTCACCACAGCTGCTCCACCGGTGCAAACACTTGGATTCCAGCCCTGGGAAATGCGTACGTGGGTCAGGCTGGTGCTGCTGTCAGCACCAGCGGAGGCAACACCATGACTCTTGCACTGTAATCTGTCCCCAAATTTCATCCCTGCCACAGGGTCACACCAGTGAGGGACATTCTCAGTGAGGAGAATGACATGCTCTGCTGACGTGGGGGTACATGGGTACAGACAGGTTAAATGTTTGGTGCTGGTCAGATCCATCAGGGTGATGGAGAGCACAGGATGACACCGCAGGCTGGTGGAGGGGAGGGTTAAACCCATCTGATGGTCAGCCCTGGCTCTGCAGAGGCATTTATTCATGGGAGAGGCTCATTTAAGCTCAGCTCGTGCGGGATGCAGCAGCTTTAAAAACCTAAGTGGGATATTAAATAATTCACAGAGCACCCAGCAGTGCAGCGAGACCCCTTGGAAGGACGGTAGGAAACGAGGCTGTTCATAAAAGCACACACTCACAGCCAGGCAGGGATCCAGGCAGCAGCCACAGCTGAGGGAGATGTGTCCCCAAATTCCTGAAGCCAGACACAGCACCGAAGCTGCTGAGGGTCTGCCCTGCCCAGGGCCCTTGGGGCAGAGACCACCCCATCCCACCCAGGAAGTCCTGCCTCGATGCCTTTGATTCTGCCCTCTGTCTGACAGATCTTGGCTTACAGACCCTTGCTCTCCCCTTAATTGGCTTTTGGGGTTTATTCCTGATTATGTTAATCTCCTCAGGAAAAGCTGTTTTCTGCCTTGTTTGTGCGTTTACACCCAAGCAGCATTTGGCAAAGCAAGAGCTGCTGAGTGTCAGAGCAAGCGGGGGAGTGTGGCGTGTCCTGGCCCCGAGGAGTTTTCTGCCTGAAAAAGAGGAGAGAGCACCTGCAGAGCCAGGCCCTGTGAGCCTGCAGCACTGCCACAGGGAGCTGAGCTTCATCCTCTGAAGGGAAAAGGGTGTTCCAGCAGCGAGGGCTGGGAAAAAGCTGTGCAGCCTCGGTCCTTGCACGGAAACAGAGGCAAGTGACCGTGGGCACGTTGGACTGGCCATGGTGGCAGGGCAGGGGCACAGCTTGTGTGAGGCACAGGATGCCCAGGGACCTCCCCTGCTGGAGCAGAGATGGGGCTGGCTCCATGGAGGTGGGGACAAAGTCCTTGTGGGGCCAGAAGGGGTGAGCTGTGTCACAGGTCACCGCTGGCACAGGACAAGGGGCACAGCCCCACTGACTTGGGCAGCTCTCAAAACATGTTCACAGGCCTGGGTACCTCCTTCCTTCCTCCTCTCTTTTCCCTCCGCCTCCAGCCTCAGTTCTGCAAGGGTTAAAACGCAGATATTGCCTTTCTGCTCAGTGAACCAAGTGATAGGATTGCAGTTAATGGTAATTTGAACATGTTTGGTCAACTAGAAATACATAACTAGATTGAAACATGAAAATGCCCCACGAATTTATACAACTGATGCATTTGAACGCACTCAGCTGTTAACTTCATTGCAAGAAGGATGGGAGAAATAATTTGCAACAACCCACACATTTTTTATTGAACCTTTGCAAATAGGAATAATGTATCAAACATATCTCTGTGTCTGCCTCACACCTACAGACAGCAGCGCTGCTCACGTATGAGTCAGCTGCAGTGTTCGGGATCTGATAGCAGAGGTTTTCAGATACAAAAGATCTCTCTCTCATCTGACCTTGTTCCTTTGATAGCCGGAGCTCTCCCAGCAGTTGTGGGCACGCAGGCATCGTCTGCTTCCCCTCCCTCCCGCCTAAGTCAGGGACCTCGTTCTCAAGTTTAACTTTGAGCTGCACAATGACCATCAGGCCACCTTGCTCAGCCATTCTGTGGCTTAGAGAAGACTCTGCCCGTGTCACGACCACCTGAAGAACAAAGGATCTCACACCTCCTCCCTACTTGTAGCTGCCAGCAATCCCAGCTGGATACTGTCCCTTTTCTCTAAGAAATGCATCAAAGGAATGTAAGCCATGGCTGCCTATGCCCCGGCCTCCAAGGAAGGAGGTGGGAGTAGCTCTAGCTGGGATCCCACATGGAAATTAACTCCTGTGCAGAGTTAGGGGTACTGACTGGGATGCTTCTGCCGGGAACTGTTCCTGGTGTGGTTTTACAGACCTCTCCTCCCATCAGGTGTCTCTTGTTCCCTGCTAGATCTTTTCTCTGCCACTTGCCACATGCCCTGGGGGGGAGATGGAGCTCTTGGGTGGTCCATTGGAACAGCCCTTACCAGTGGGTCCAAGAGGGAAAGGGAGAGGATGGAGTTGGGGCATGCAGTGAGGCTGGTGCTCAGCATCCCCCCTGCTCATCAGCTTGAGAGGCTGCAACTCAGTGAACTGCCAATAAATGCTTCATCTTTCCTTATTTAGACTTCACCATTTTCTCCTCTCATCTTGTTAGAGGGCGTAATTTATGTTGTGTGTGTCCATTTACCAGCCATTATATCCTAAATGAAAGAAGAGACGAAACATATTCTCTATTTAAAGCTTCCAAAATAGGCCTGATTAATATGTCCAATTGATTGTTCAGCTGTTCTACTTGCTAATCTGCAAAAACTAATTAGACAAGTGGGAAACCAAAATACTGGGTCATTTCCATCGTGTGCTAATGAATGTTCTTTGGTTTAGCAAATGTTTTGTTTCTACCGTGCAAAAGGAATAACATTGGAGATGGATCTGGCTGCCATAGCGAGAAAGCTGCGCTACCAGTCAGATCCATAATTGATAAGGCTGGGTAGACTGGTCTACAAAAAAGTGAGTATTGCCTCCCTAGGAAGCCTGTGTTTGGGGCCAGACTGTAAAGGAGGTTTCTGTGTTGAATCTATTCAAAAAAGGTGGCACTCTAAACAGATTACTAAGCTCACGGCCCTTCTTTCCCTCTCACATCCCCACCCCAGCTAATAAACCCTCTTTGCCCCAAAGATTCCTGTCTGAAAGAGTCCTAGAGGTACTTCAGAAATGCTGGAAAGATGCTCTCCTTTCCTCTAGAATTTTCTCAGAGACTGTTGCTTTCAATTTCCCATTTGCAATTTGCTGCTGAATTAATGAATTTGCTCTTGGTGTTGCAATTTGGAGTGTCTGCACATCGCATCCTTAATTGTTCCAATTACTAACGAGGCTGCTGGGACTTATGTGAGCTCAGGCCTTTGCCACCTTAAAATGGGCACCTAAAAACAGGGACACTAAAAATGAGTAATTCAGGTCAGGATGAGAAGCAGAGAGAGCTGTGCAGGATGTGGGGAGGAATTCGTCTGCAGCCCAGCAGTGAGGAGAAGCCAAGAACTCATCTCCAAGTCTCAATAAGCCAAGGAGAGGTAGTTGAGATGCAAATGTATGCACTTTGTAAATAACCCTTTTACTGCAGGTTAAAAGCCAGTTTCTGGAATTACATACAGAGGAGACAATTAGAGCAACTCCCAGCCTGTGACTCGCCTCAGATCAGCACGTGTGGCTCAGCTCGGCAGAGTAAAGAGCCCTGATCAGCTTGATCCTCTCCTGTTTGATCTGGAACTTACACAATGAATATCTAATGCCTGCATGCTCAGTACCCAGGACTCCTTAAACTGAATAACTGATTCCATTAAAAGGGCATTAGCTCTGTACGCTCATAATTAATCTCCTCAAGAGAACTAATAGTTCAAAAGACTCGCATGGAGCAAGGACATTTTACATCACACAGTTCGTTTTTTCCTAATTGATTAATTTAAAGCGATCTCTAGAGCCACGTTCCGCGGCACAGAATCTTTTCACCCCACACACGGGGAAAAATAAATAGCCAGCAGCTCTACCACATTCCTCGGGTCCTGGCAAAGCAGAGCAGGAGCACAGCAGTGTGGAGTCAAGGAAAGGTTTTTAGGAGCCTGAGACTGCGGAGCTCTGGGACAGCTCGGAGTAGCAGCCCCCTCTTTCCATCCCGCGGCTCTGCTCCGTGCCCTGGTGCTCTCCTGCAGCGTTTCAAAGCTGAGAGAGCATTTTAAATACCCTCACTGCTGACCTCTGCCCTTTCCCAGGCACGTTCTGGAGAGGAAGGGCTCTTTGCTTCAGAGATGGCACAGCCAAAGCTGTGGCAAGGAGAAGGCAAAGGTGACAGCTCTCACCTGGGTCAGCTCTGCAGCACCCTCCTGCAGTGTTTGCTCCTTCATGTCCATGACGTTCTCAATGAACAGCTTGTTCTTTCCCCACTGCAAGCCACGGAAGGCTGTGGCACACCTGGCAGCCTGCAGCATCCCTGGGACCCCATCTCCCCGGGGCTGGGTATGGCCAGGACAATGAACACTGCAGGGGTGCTGGATGCAGCTGGGGTGCTGCTGGGATTCTGCTGGGATAGTGCTGGGATGCTGCAGGGATGATGCTGGATGCTGCTGGGATGCTGCTGGGGTGCTGCTGGGACGCTGCTGGGATTCTGTTGGGGTGCTGCTGGGATTCTGTTGGGGTGCTGTTGGGATGATGTTGGGATGCTGTTGGGATGCTTTGGGATGCTGCTGGGATGCTGCTGGGATGATGCTGGATGTTGCTGGGGTGCTGCTGGGATGCTGCTGGAGTGCTGCTGGGATGCTGCTGGATGCTGCTGGGATTCTGCTGGATGTTGCTTGGATGCTGCTGGGATGCTGCTGGGATGCTGCTGGGGTGCTGCTGGGATGCTACTGGGATTCTGGCTGCCCAGGCAGTTCCTGCTCTCACTTTCTGCATCCTTTTGTATCAGGGAACCCGGCACTGCCTCCATCGGGTCCTTTGCCACCCGTGTGAGGAGTGAAGCACCTCAGTTCGATGGTTTTCCAGGGTATCCCAGCGCCCGGGCTGCCAGCAGAGGGATGAGCCACCCCAAGGCAGCAGGGCTGCTGTCCCACGCTGTCCCTGACCATTTGGCAGGACACCTCTTCCCGTGGCCACCCTGCTGTCCCTGTGCAGGGCTGACAGAGCTGCTGCCATGCCAGGGCACAGTGGATTTGTGCCCAGGGGCTGGGGCAGGGGAGGGAAGCAGGGAAGGGGCTGCATGCCAATGCCTCAGGATGCTGCCCCACTTCTGCCACGCTGAGCTCAGGGATGTCAGAAACCCAAACTGTCTCTTTCACCAGAGGGGATGATTTCCTTCATCACTCCAACAGGCTGGAGGGCACAGATGCCACCTGGAGATGCCAGAGGAAAAATCATCCACAGGAGAAGCAGTGGAGAGGAAATTCCTCCCAACACACCCTCACTTGGGGCTAAACTCCTATGCCATCTTGCTGCACTTTCTGCTCCTCGCTGGAGAACAATTCTATCTCAAACACAGAGCTTTGTGCAGCTGATTATATCAATTACTTCTCAGAACATGGTTTTGATCCCAATCTGCTTCACTGGATCAGTAAATAGAAAGCGCTCTCAGAGAAAAATGGCCTTTTCTTAGAACTGGCAAAATGCTGTGGCTGCTGCTGAGAGAAACTGCCCAGCGCACGGTGCAGCAGACACGACACATAACTAACCACGAGCATCATCAGCTAAATTGAAAACCATAATGTTTGCAGCTGGAACCAAACATTCCTGCGGCATTCAGCCACGACTGACCCTGGGGGGGCTCACGGCGCTGGGTGTTGCCATCATCTCCAAGTTATTTGATTAACTTCTTATGATCAAAATTAAGCAAGGAGTTGTTTTTCTAAATGAAGCCACAGGAAAGACAAAAACAACAAACCAAGACCCTGAAACAAATCTTTGCTGCTCAGGGGATGATGACAAGGTGTTCCAGCTGGATCCGCTGGATCCTGAGGGGATCCGCTGGTGGGAGCTGGGGCTGGGGATGCTGCTTAACAAGGAAGGACTCAGATACTGCAAAACAGCCCCAAAAGAGGCTGGCTAAAAGCATCAACTGCCCCTGCACCAGCTCTTGGGTCAAGTGGGAGCAGTGATGGAGTGCCCTTCAAAAGAATCTGTGGAACCACAGAGTGGCAAACCTCCCACTGCACCTGCCCAATGTCCACTGCACCTGTCCCACCTTCACTGCACCTGCCCAACCTCCTGCTTCACCTGTCCAGCCTCCTGCTTCACCTGCCCAGCCTCCCAGTGCACCTGCCCAACCTCCTTTCACCTCTGCCAAGGTTTTACATATAGGTTTACCAAGGTTTTACACATAGCGCACTTGCAGTAAACTTTGAGCATGGTGTAAAAGAGAGTTTTGCCCTCAGAGCCACAGCGGCTCTTGGCTGCAGTGCTGGCACTGTTTATGCCTTGTTGAGTGTTGCACCTTTGGCAGAGCTCCTTGTGCTGCTGTCAGAACTGGGGATTAGTTTCAAGCTGAAGTTGTTTTCTCTGGGTGCCCTGCTCTGCCCGTGCGATCTCTTGTCGGGGTCTCAGCACTGGCTATTCCCACTCCAGAGCTTTGGCATTGTTATTGCCGTCAGACCTGTCTGTCTGCCAAGCCCTGGAGGAAAATCTCCATCACACCTGGAACAGTCCCACAGGGACAGGTGCCCCCTGGCACCAACATCACAGGGACAGAGGTACAGGAAATCCCCTTTCTCATAAATAAAAAGTGTTTCTGTTGAAACCAAATCTCTCATTCTGCTCAGAACCAAGTGCCGGCTTACAAAAACCCCGAATTTCCAGTAGCACCCTAAGAACAGACAGTCTCCAATAGCTGCTGCAAATGCTACATAATGATTTCCCGTTATTTAATTCTCTGAGAGGTTTGATAGCTTTTCATAAGTCAGGGTTTATTTGCCTTCCCTTGAATGTCACACATAATTCTTGTGGAAATGTTTATTTGCCTAATGCAACTTTTAGTGTCCAGGTTATTTATTCCTTCCATTTGTCAGCTAAAAGAAAGCCCCCCTTAGCCTCCAGCCTGATTACTTACAGTAATGCGGTGGCTCAGGCTCTTTCATCTTCTCAGTGTGACTGAAATGCATTTACAGCTGAATGGATTATCACCAAAAAAATCTAATTTTAAAAAGTATACTACATTTTAATACACTTTGCATTGCACATAAGTAATCTGGGAGCTAAAACCTAATCAGAAACTTCTATTTTGTTAACTGTGAGGATTAACCAATAAAGGGGACGTATATGGGGAGTTTCAGAATGAGGAAACGACTGGGTTTTCATCACTATTATTTATGTGACAAGTCCCCACGAGCCTCGCTCATCACACTTCACTGCAGACACACAGGTACAGAGACCATCGTGGCCCCAAGCTCATCCCGGAGCTGAAAGCTGCTCCACAGCCCAGCATCTTCCCCAGCACCCAACATCTCAACATCTGAGCTGGCTGCCGGTCCTGGGGCTGCCCCTCCTGCTTCCTCTGGCTTTCCTCCAAATCTGCAAAGGCTCTTTCGGGGTGGGAGCAGCTTGTCCTGCTCTCCTCCTCCTTCCCACAGCCCCCAGGCTGGTGGTCCATCACAGATCATGTGCTGCAGTGTTTTCCCACTCACAGAATCTCAGAATCACTGAGGTTGGCAAAGGTCTCCAAGACCGTGGAGTCGAAGCTTTGACCAATCCCCACCTTGTCACCCAGCCCAGAGCACTGAGTTCCACACCCAGCCATTCCCTGGACACCTCCAGGGATGGATGGGGACTCCACCACCCCCCTGAGCAGTCCTTCCGATACCTGACCACCCTTCCCACTAAAAAATTCCTTCTAATGTCCAACCTGAACATCCTGTCAAGCAGCTCGAGGCCATTTCCTCACATCCTATTGTTGCCTGGGAGGACACTGACCCCCACCTGGCTACAACCTCTTTCCTAGAAAGGTTAAATCCCCTCCAGCTCCAGCTGAAGCCCAGGCTCACCTGAGGAGCCTTTGGGGTGGCATTGGGGTCCTTCAGGCACTCCCCTCTCCCGTGGGCACACACAGCCCACCCTGCCCAGGAGCCCACTCACTCATCGGCCTCCAGAACACAGAGCTGGTAAGAAAAAAAATGAAAAATAATCCTGCTAGAAGAAATTACTGTATGTCAAAAATAATACTTTGCCCCCGGACTTTCTGCTCCCACTGAAAATGAATCATCTTTTGGCATTAAGCAGCCACAGCTTTGTTATTAACAATCAATACCATTACAATACACCTAAAACTTGACTAAATGCAATTATGGCACATCAAAGAATATTACGGCTTAAGGGGCTTCAAAGACTTCGCAGCAAGGATCCTGATTCCCTGGCCTTGGCTCCCTGCACCCACATGCAGGGAGAAGTCACCTTCATTAGTGGGACAGTGAGCTGGAGATGGTGACAGCATCCAGGGGACCAGGGGGATGGATGGGGCCACAGGAGCCAGAGGACAATCCTGGGCTAAGGGAGCTTCATTTAGAGTCCGGCACTGTGCAATTAACTCAGTGCAAAACAACAATTAGCAAAACAAGTCCTCCTGGGATTCAGTAAAAAGGAGCCTGGTAAAAGAGGAAATTACAGAGTGAGGCCTCGCAGTGCCTGGCTGGTTGTGGCCTCTCTGGTGCACACACCTGTCCTGCTACGGGACACGGAGAGGGTGATTTGGGATTGGGAATGACCCGTCTGTGGGATTGTTTTGATGTGGTATTCGTGATGCATTAAAAACTGCAACTTTGTGCCCAGCGTGAGACTGAATTTGGCTCTGCATGCAAGCTGTCACCTGCGCTGGGAGGTGTGAAAAAATTATGAGCTGCATTGTATGGAAACTACAAATAGTGCTTACTGCCGGGAATAAACACAGACATTTGAGCTGGGAAGCTCAAATTAAGTTGTGTACAAAATGCAGATTTATTTGGTGCGTTCACGAGGAACTGGCAGATTGTACAGTTTCACCCATGGAAATCAAGGCTCCTGCCTATCATTCATAAAAATACTCACATCTATTACCTGCCTCATCTATCGTTCTAGGTATTTGTACATCTGCCCCTTCCAGACCTGGATTTGAAAGCTCATGGGGCTCAGCCACTGAGCCCTTCACTCATGAGACCTGGGGGCCACTGCCTCGGGGCGATGCTCCTGAAACTCTTCCGAGGGGCTGGGGGTGCATCTGCTGAGCACGAGAAGCTGCTCCTCTTCCTGCTGCCCCATCACCTGCAGTCCAGACAGAGAAGTTTATGTCTTGTTTGCTGTCTGTGCTCCTAATGCAACCGCACAGGGGGAGAGATGTTTCCTATTTTTAGCCTTACACTGTATGGAGTGTTTTCTTCTGGATGAGCTGGCACAACACCTACTGCTCCCTGTGCCAGGCCTGCTCACACCAGGGACACCTGGACACACGCAGAGCTCCTGTGGGGACCTGAGGGGCTCAACTGGGACAGTGAACCCTCTGGCCAGCTCACAACAGGGACACCTGGACACACGCAGAGCTCCTGTGGGGACCTGAGGGGCTCAACTGGGACAGTGAACCCTCTGGCCAGCTCACAACAGGGACACCTGGACACACGCAGAGCTCCTGTGGGGACCTGAGGGGCTCAACTGGGACAGTGAACCCTCTGGCCAGCTCACACCCGCTGCAGCTTGTGTTTGTGATGCCATTCCCACTGCTGGGAAGAGCTATTTCTACAGGGAAAGAAAAGACAGAAGCAATGTCTGAAACCTCTAAAGACTGACTGGTCTTTCTGCAGCAGCCCACAATTCTTCCTTTCAGCTGCCTGCTTTTCCCCAGAAGAAATGGGAACATTTTTCCCCTGAACACTGTTTTCACTGTGGCCAGGCTCAGCTCCAGGCTGCAGCCCCCTGAGAGTCTGTCACCCTCCCCAGAGCTGTGCCTGCACCACCACGACATCCCTCTGCCTGCCCCTGGGTCCTCCCGTGCTCGTCACATCCCGGTGCTCTGCAGAGGATAACCAGATGGACTCTTTGGTGGCACATCACAGCATGCCACTGCTCCTGTCACCCCAGGGCAGGCACAGAACAAGCCACAGCAGCCTGGGGAAATGCAGAGGGGGCCATGGGCACCTCCCCTCTCTGCAACCCCAGGTGGGACTCCTCCCGGCTCTGTTCTGGCAGTGCTGTATTACCCACTTGCCGTGGGGTGGTCCTTGGGTGATGGCCACTGCAGCTTCGGGGAGCCTTGGGGGCTCCCTGGGCTTACGGATCTGATCACTTGGAGCTTGGCAAAAAATTTAGAGTCTTTTCCAGTCGGCTTCAGACCTGAGAACAATTATCTGATGTGACTCACCAGCCCCGGCGGGGGTTCTCCCTCACTCCTTTCCCAATGACTGTTATTATGACCAGCGAAATGGTCCTTCGAGAGGATCTGACACTTCTAACAGACAGTTAATTGCTCTTTCAGCGGGAGGAGGAAGGTCACAGCGCTGAGGGTTTCCAGGATCTGTTCCTTCTAATAATTCATTACCGTAGGTAATGTGCTCCAGAAAATCCCACTCAGGTCCCTGCACCAGCCGTGTCCCTCAGAGTCACCCACGCCAGAGGGGATCTGCTGGGGACTTGCTTCACATTTACATTCACTGGAATTCGGGGGGTGAATCCAGCGAGGATGGTGTCACCAAAACTGTGGGAAAAACAAAAGCCCTCCAACAACATTTTTAATGTTAGAGAGTCAAGACATTACTTTTGTATCTGGCCAGGATGCGCCACAGAAATCATCTCATCCACACACCGCCCGGGTGTGCAGAGAGAATCATTCCATGATGCACCGATTTGACAGGATTTCCCCCCAAATTTTATACAGCCAAACCCACAGAGATGCATTGTTTCAAAGTTCATTGGTCCAGAGTTGAGCAACCCCCAGTGTTCAGTTTCCCATTGGATCCGAATCCCCTCGCCTCCGATGTAAATTAGATCTTCATTTTTCAATTCTCTTATCAATCCTTTCCAGGGAGATGTCTCCAGCTCTGTCAGAGGTGCTCTGGGGTGGATGTTTGGAGATGGCCACGGATGTTCTGTTCATGTTCCGTGCATGGTTTTTATCTCTCTGGGGATCTTTGGGCTGCTCCACTCGTTGTGTGTTGAGTTCATCAGACCTCACCTGGCAGAACAATAACCTGGAAAGAAACTTAAAATTCCTTTTCCCGGGGTAAAGACAAACAAAGCCTTTGACTAAAGTTATGCAAAATTTTTAAACTGGTATACTTTCCAACAATGGGACCCCGGAGCTCCCGGGGCAGAGCAGCACGAACAGCGGAACGTCTCTTCTTTTTCACTGAAAGCACAGGGAAGAGAACCCACTCGTAGAAATCTCATTATTTTGATTTAAAATATTCCATTGCAGCTGGTCGGTCATAAAGAAATGCTTAGGATAATTTTTAAAATCAGAGTTGCTTTTTTCATGCCACAAACATGTGGGGAATACGATGCGAACCTCCTGGGTTTGCTGTAATAGGGAAATTGCTGAAATCAATCAACCAGTGGGAAATAGGAGATCCAGGAGGGATCTGAAGCCTTCCTAATGGAAAGCATTAGTATCTTTAAAATAACTGTTAAAAAATGCACCGACTTAAGCATTAAAATTGCTTCTATTAACACACATCACACTGGCATGTTTTACCATGGATTGTTTGCCTCGTGAAACCCTCACGAGCCCAGAGCTCACACTGCCGGGGGGTTTGCTGTGCATTGGAATCAGGGAAGAGCCGGGGAGGGAAAGTTATTGGGCATTCAGATGACTTGAAATCCAGAAGATAGAGCAGGGTTTTGGGAGCCAGCTGCCCAAAGAAGAACCTGGCCAGTGAGAAATGGGTAGTCAATAGGTAACTCAAGTTAACTATTGAGAGACAGAATATGTGATTTCTAAAACCTAGGAAAACAGAATTCCCTTAATCTTGTCAAGATAAGAGGGACAAGAATCTGTCTGAGGCCAGCACAGAAACCCTGAATCACCCACCAAGGGCTGCCCATGCTCCAGAGAGAAAGGTGGGAAGTGCACTGTGATGAAGACTACAGATCTTCATCACGAGCAGACCCCCAAAGACCACCAGGACACACAGCACATGCGTGGCACACATGCTAATGATATTAATGATTGCCGAGAAATGATTTGTATAACCACTCCTATCCCGGGGAATGTGATGAATATTCATGAATGTTACCATAATATTGTGTGTTGGCAGTGCCGGGGTGTGTGTGTTTGGAGGAGTGAATCCCCACAGTCGGCACCGAATAAAACAAATTCCCACTTCTTTGACTTTGTCTCTGAAGTGTCTCTGGGCCTGCTTGGGGTGAATCACCAGGAACCTTGTCCCCTGCTGTCCCCAGGTCACCCAGGTGGGACAGTGGTGATGGCATGGGGAGGGACACCGAGCCACCTCACCCCCTCCTCAGCTATTTTAAAACACCGACCTGCAAACAAGGGGAAGGAGGATTTGCGGAGGGCTACTGTGTAATTAAACTTTAAACATTCAAAACGAAAATTATATCTTCCTTATTGAAAACAGGCATTTAAGAGCTCACAGTCCTGGAAGCATTGCAAGGGTAATGGCAGCCACTCATTAGAGCAGACAAAGGAAGCATGGGCTCTAATTTGTCTTTAGTCAACTGTCTTGGGCTTGAAGGCCGTGGGGCTGGGGAGGAATGCTTCCGAAGTAATGAAAAAATTAAGGGGCTTCTAAAATTAAGCAAAATGATTTTACCTCTGATGCAGGAGGCTGATCTAAATATAAACAGAAAGAAAGAAAACTCTCTGCTACTTATATAAAGCATTAGGAAAAGAAATCTTAAGAACTGGTCCTTGCACTTTTTTCCTAATTTTTATTAACTAGTTCTATCAAAATGACCAAACTGATGAAAATTTTCTTTCTCTTCCTCAGTTTTTAATAATTTGCCGTAAGTATTTTATTTCAGATCTATATTCTTGACCATTTACCTCATACCTGAACAGCCCAGTGAAATGGTGTTACTTAGGAGTTTCTTTTAATAATTCAGTCTTCATAAGAACATTCTCATTGTAGTTTTGGATTGACCCTAAAGGTAAAACAGAAATCCCCATCCCATCCCATCCCATCCCACCCCATCCCATCCCATCCCATCNATGCCATGCCATGCCATGCCATGCCATCCCATCCCATCCCATCCCATCCCATCCCATCCCATCCCATCAAAGCATTCACCTTTTAGGACTTAATGTTGGGACTCAAGAAAGGCCTTTGAAACCTAAGTATCATTTCAAAAGAATTTGGATTACTAACACCTAACACCTTCGGAGCCCGCAAAATATTTTGAGGGAGGAGATCCCATCAGATGCTCCAAGACCAACTCTGGAGTCCCCTCACTGCCCAGCAGAAGAATAGATCATTTAAACGACTTCTCTGCCTGCTTCTGCCATTGGCAGCACTGCCTGGCAGTGTATTTCCTTCTCCCCGAGCCTTCTCCTTCCCCAGCATCCCTCCCTGAGCATCCCTATCCCCGCACATCCTCTTCCCACGGCGGGACCCTTCATCCCCGCCGTCCCTGTCTGTCCCCCGGGGCACCAGCATTGCTCTGCGCCCCTCGGGGCACGAAGCGCTCGCAATCCACACGGCTGGAATGGCTTTATGGATTTTCCCTTTCCTTTGGCGGAGATTACCCACGCGGTGCTCAGGAGCTGCACACAAAAGCCTTAACAACGCCTATTGTCGGGGAGAAAAACATCCCCCATCCAGCTCCCCTCGGCTTCATCCGAGCCCTTTGAAACTCTGATTGTGCTCCAGCACAATGAGCGAACATGATGATGTGAAGGCTTCAGGGAGAAATCGAGGTGAGCATTTCATTAGGATGGAAATAGAGGATTATTTGCCTGACAAAGCAGCGAGCTGCTCCCACTCTGCGGGCAGTTTCCAGGGTGCGAATATCCAAGTCCGAAAGCAATTTCTCCTCCAGCCAGTTCCCTTTCCCATGAGCTCTGGGTTCAGCTGGGACAAAGAGAACCTAAACAGGAATGTGTCTGAAATCACCAAACGTTGGCTTTTGGGGCTCTGGGAAACACCTTTGCACCGAACTTCTCTCAGTTTCTCTGAAGGATTTCCCTGTTTCAAATGCATCGATATCCAGCTGTTTCCTCCCAGTACAGCCTCTACACCCATCTCTCATTCTTTATTTAGTGACTTACTTCTTACTTCTCTACCCACAATAATAACACATTAATGCCGAGTTAATTCCTCACTATCGGTATCCAGAGATTTAATGATTGGTTACTTGCTTGGAAATAATAATTGTTATTGCCAATCATGCAAATGGATAACGAGGGACTCAGTGACATTGTTTCTGTGCCTCACAGGCTGGCTGTGAGGTGATCACCCCTCCAGCACCTCCCTGTGAGCTCAGGGAGATGAGCAGCTCTGAGGGGAACCCCAAGCAGAGCCACCTCTGCTTCCTCTGCCTCAAAAGCTTTGTGGTTTCTTTTAAAAATATCCATGATCTTGGTAAGTGACCAGACAACACAAGGTGCCCGCAAAATCAAACCTGTCTGCAGGTATTCCCAAATACCTACTCCAGTCCCCAGGCTCCCACGCCGGACCCCCAAGGCCGAAGTTTTCTGCAGTCGGAACACGGCAAGAACAAAGCAAGTGCAGCTGGAGCTTAATGAACACCAGGGCGCTGCGTTAGGATCATTCACTGACTGCTCAGCTCAACCTGCGCTCTGGGAAATTAGCCGCAGAATTCATTTTCTCAGGGAATGTCAGTTCAGATCTTGCGCCTGCTTCTGAGAAACAGTTTTATCTCCCGCAATGCCACTTAGAAGAAGCAAGAGAACATTGTTCCTTGAAAGCAGATGACAGGTCTCTGTGTGGCTCATGTTAACAGCACCGCTGCAACCACGGGAGAGGCTGCAGAGGCTCGGGGATCCATTCCAGCCCTGTGGGGAGCAGCTAAAAGCTGCTGCCTCGGCCCTGCACGCCCCATGCTGCCTCCCTTGCACCCCTCAGCACGGCCAGGCAGTCCTCCATGCCCTCCATCCCTCTGTGCCCTCCATCCCTCTGTGCCCTTCATCCCTCCATGCCCTTCATCTCTCCATGCCCTTCACCCCTCCGTGCCCTTCACCCTTCTGAAAGGAATAAGGTTTGTCTTTACAAACAAACTGCTGGTGAGATAAGACCCATACTGAGAGACAGAAAAAACAATGGGAAGGATTTCCATAGGAATTTCACTCAAGACTGTGGTAATAAACTACAGGAACAGGGACATAAGAAAAAAAAGAAAGGGGGAATTTGTATTAAGGGTGTCTGTGTTATAAGGGATGTATATTACTTTTGTCTGCATTAGGTGTTCTGGGAAGTCTGTACCTCTCGAGTACCTCAGCCAATGGGGAAAGGGAGAGGGAACTGCGGCTGGGAAATTAGGATAAAAAGAAGCTGCGTCCTCTAGCAATCTGAGAGATCCCATGGGAAATGGCCATGAGCTCTCCCTTTATTCATGAATAAAGTTACAGGACTCCTCTGTCTCCTTTTTGGACATTAACCTCTGGTGTTTGTGGGTTACTTTTTCCTGACACTTCTGTGCCCTGCGGCACCATCCCACACATCCCCAGCTCCTTGCTGCTGAACTCTTCAAACTTGTTCCAACCCTGACAAGTCTCCTCTCTCTCATTTAACGAGAGATTTCTCCACAAGGAGCCTGACAGCCCCTTCATCCCAGCCCGAAGGGGTGAGGAATTGCTGACCCTGAGAGTAATATGCTTAAAATCATTAGTGACTGCTCTGGCGGCAGCCGATTACATGCAAATTTCTGCTCGGTGATTAATTTAATTGCAGTAAATGGCTCCACTGTTCACTTTGGGGGAGCTGATGAAATAACAGAATTCAGTTATTTTCTGCGTTTCAGTCTCGAAAAGCAAATTTTTCACTGTAAGTGAAAGTTTAATTTAATTACTAAATTAAACTTCCCTGTACTGGAAGAAGCAGGGCTTCCTTAAAAAGTTCAGGAGAGCAGCCATGGCACAGAAGAGCCCCGTGGATCCTGGGCTGCCAGTCCCAGAACCCAGCCTGGAAAAGAATGAAAACCCTGCAGTCTGCTCCTGCTCTTTACTCATCAGCTTAATGTGACTGAACAAAGGAGTAAATTACCCATTCCTTCATAGAAATCTCCACGGAGGAAAACTTTAATTTCCTGGATAAACTACACCTTACAAATTGCTGCTTTTTAAAACACTGGTTTGGATGCTCCTCCGGCATTTCTGAGGATGGAGACCGCCCCTCAACATAGAGCCCTGGCAGAAACTGGGTGAGGACCCCAGAATCAGCAGGTCATGGGGTCCAGCCTTTGCCTTTGTGGTTCCCATCACTCCTGTTCTCTATGGCTGGTTAGAGATTTGATTTTCTTTAAAGCACCCAGGCTCCTCCTGTTCATGTTAACCAGCCTGATGATCTGAAAGATTTCACTGCTCCACAGCCCAAGAAAGCTGCATTCCTTCCAAAAATGCCTCAGAGCTACATAAAACCATCATCAGAAAAGGGGAAAAAAGTCACAAACAATTATTTATTGACTCATAGTTTAAGAAAATGTTGTTTCCTCTCACTACCAGAATAAAACAAGATCCAGGCTCTAATGCTATTGCTCCCACTCTTCAATCAATAACTTCCACAATAACTCAGCCTCACTCACCCCAGCCCACATTTCCAGCCTCATTTCTCAGCGCTTTTGACAGGCCCGGGAGAATAAAAGGATGCGGAATTACACTGACCATATTATACACAAGTGATGTGAAAAATGCCTCAGCCCCTGGCACCCAGCTGCTCACTCAGTCGATAAATTCAGCAGTGGTTTCTGCTTCTTTTTGGGCCGTATCACACATGGAAAGCAGCGTTTCCTTCATCAGAGCAGGTGTCTCGTGGGAGGTGATAGCTCCTCCGTGATGGGCACAGGGTGCTGGGCAGTGTCCCTGCCTAGCTGTGGCCTCAGCCACCCAGGTTCCAGTGGTGTCCAGAGCTGGTGCCACTCCTGGGCTCGGCCTGGGCACAGTTCTGCCACACAGAATCCTCAGCCAGGTGAGACAGCAATTTCTGACTCCCCAGGGGTGTTGGGAGAGCCTGGCCCCCACCAGGCTGGGCTGGTCACGAGCATCACCATCGCTGTGTGCCAACCACGCTCCTCATTCCCTTCTCAATTTCATTTCTTCACATTGCAGCAGGGCCTTGGCTCACGGTGACATTTACAGCTCTGCAGTGTCCCACCCCATCACTCCTGAATTTATTTGGGTAGTTCCATGTGGTCAGTGCTGGGATTCACCTGTTTCTCTGATAACAAAGAGAAATTCCCCTCTTGCCCCACTGCTCATCTTTGGAGTTCTGTCAGGGAGCTCAGCAGGGGAAATGTGGAAGCCAGTAATTAAAAAGTCATTCTAATAATTTAGATATTCCAAAACACTCAACTCTGATTCTGGAAGGTCTCAACCATCTCCCAGGCCACATCAGAGTCAGATCTCATTGCACCCTCTGATCAAAGTCCATCAGCACCTGAGCATCACTGCCCTGGATTTGGCTTACCAAAAGCTATGTCCTCTTCTCTATTAATGTCATTAATAATTATGGAAAAAATGCACCTCAGCTTGGGATAAAATAAATAGGTGAATAAAAGACAGATCTAATAAACCTGGATGGAATTTATGATTTTCTCAGCCATCGCTTTGCCAGAGATAATGTTGCGCAGTAAAGCTGATTTGCTGGATGAGAACCATATAATTTATCCTGTCAGGGAACATAAGAAATCTTGTCTATGCAGGGGATGACTGATGGGCTCATGGAAACTGGCAGGGAAGCAAATAAAATAATTTTGTCTGTTAAAAATATCTAATTATCATGTCCTTGTTTATGACAACGCACGCGGGTGAGGACTGTGTCAATACCTACAACAGAGATTTCTGCTTTATGCTGAAACTTTCTTTTCATTTTAAAGTTTGAGAATTTTTGAAGCTAATAATTACAGCTGTTAGCTCTTCGCTCTGATGTAAGAGTTTACCCGCAAGAAAAACTCTGGTACCTGAGCTGACACCGCTTCCCTCTGCCAGGGAATTTGCTGTGTGGAAAGCACAAGTTCAGGCCAGCTCAAAATGATCGAACCCCACGAAACTGGGGCTGTGCTGGGGGCTCAGGTGGGCGCTGGGACTGTACAAATACTTCCACAGACACACATGGGTGTTTGCCTGATCCCATCACGGATCTCAGCGGCTCCCAAAAGGTTTGGCATTTTGGCTGCCTGTTTTGGCACATCTGTCTGTCTGTTTGTTGTGTTCACGACACCGCCAGGAATCAAAGCTCCCTTGGGCAGGTGAGGATGTGACCTCCCCCAAGGACACATCGTCCCTGAGCCTCATTCTCCCTGCTCCTCTCCCCACTGCTCTTGCTCTCAGACGGTCCCCAGGGTGGTCCCAGAAGAGCTGTGAGCAAGAGGGAGAGGAGAAGCAAACAGAAACAGAGAGGTGGAAAAATGACAAGCGGATGAGAAGAGCTGTAAAACTCAGTTTTCTGGAATTCTGGGAAGAGAAATGAAAAACACGTCTTAAAAGGCACTGCAGCTGAGAGCTGGAAAGGTCACAGGTTTGCATTTCCCTGTGCTGGAAGCTCTGCTAATCGCTGTTTAACAGGGTTCACTGGTGAGGAATGGTTTCAGTGGCAGGGCTCGTTCCTCACTGGGAAGCGCAGAGCAGGTTAATAACACCTTATTCTGCACAAAATTCCATTTCACTGGAGCATGAGTGAAAGGGACTTTGATTTGAATGAGGATTGATACCAGTCCTGCAAAGCAGGGCACCTAACCAGCCACAAACCGAGGCACTTGTACCCCAACTGTATCCAGCTGTGTGCTAAATGGTAATGTCTCACCAGGCTGATTATTCTGCAATAATCTGAGGGAAAGGGCTGAGCTCCTCTGCCCAGCAGAGATTCACTGCCAGGTCGTAAAGCCTGCCTGGAGCTGGAGCTGGAGCCGCATGTGGGGGCTAATTGGCATAATTATGTCTGATAAATTGCCGACAGCCACCGCCGCTCAGCATGGAGCCACCTCCGCAGTCCAGGGGGAAAATCTGGAGCATCTCCTCCCAGGGGAGGGGTGGATGGATGAGCCCCCTGATCTCTCTGAGGCCAGATCTCCTGGCTGGGGCTGCAGTGGGACACCCCAGAGAGCCCCTGGCCTTCCACACACCCCCCAGCCAAGATTTTCTGCGCTGTGTCGCTGGTGCTGGAGCAGAGCGAGATCACCCAGGGGAAAATGAGGTCTGTCCCAGGCAGGGCTGGGGGGAAATACTGCCAGCACAGCCCTGTCCTGGGACCACAGGGACACACAGGTGGAGAGAGGGAGCCCACGGTGGCACCAACACAGTGCTCTTTTCTGTGTGGGGCAGGGCATGGCTGCCCCCAGAGTCCTCACTGCCAGCGCTGCGAGGAGCTGTGGCTTTATTTTTAGAATGTGCAGTTATTTTGGCATCTGTTTTTTCTGTGTTCCCTCTCTTGCTTTCACATCAAAGCAGCGAATGACACGGAGGGGCTGTGCTGTCCTCACGCAGAGGTCCTGAGGCAGGATAAAACACCGCAGGTGCTGCGGGGTAAAATGCCAGGAGAGAAACTGGAAATAATAAACAGGTACAACGGTGCAATAAATAGAGGGGATTAAATCCAAGCAAAATGAGGTGGCATTTATGTAGAGAATCTTCTTTGTGGATTACTCATGTAGAAAACGTGTCCACATCAGCACAGAGCCCAGTTTAGCTCCAAGATTAAATAATACCCCGGCAAACGACTCTCATAATTCTGTGTTATGTGCTCCAGAGTGAATCCTGTTGGCTTCCAGAGACACTTGTGCACACAGCTGTGTGCAAGGACATGGAAATACCTCTGTCCCCACAGGTGGCTGGGGCCAGCGGGATTTGGGGTGGACAGGAGTGGAGCAGGCACGTGGCCCAGAGTCACCTCCCCAGCCCTGTGATCTCACCCCATCTCATTTAATTCTGGCGAAGGCTCATTAGGGTTCATCTTGTGCTAATTACTGGAGCGTTACTTTCTGGTTTGATAATGTCACCTTTGGTGGCATCAGCACCCATCCCATCCCGTCAGAGCTGCCCACTCACGTCCTGGGCTCGGAGCCAACCTGCTCAGCTCAAGGTCAGGGTACAGACCTTCCCAGGAGAGAAGTCTTTCACTGTATAGTTCAGAGTTTAACGAGGTCGGAGCCTCATCAGTGCCTCCAAGCACCACCATGATGCTGAAAATCCGGAGCAGTGTATATGAGCAGCAGCATCACCACATCATCGGTGTCTGGCTTGCAGCAAGACACTCCAGGCTATTCTTGTCAGGAATCTCTTTGGAAAGTGTACTTTGTGGTGATAAGGGCCATAACTGCTTTATTTCCCCCCTCTCCCTGCTTTATTTCCCCCCTCTCCCTGCTGTTTTTGGCTCACGCCCTGTGTGGTTCTTTGTGTCATTTTTATAGTGACTTCTAACAGCCGTAGTGGAGGGAGTGTGATTTACTGCGAGAGACAGGCTGGCTTTTGTCAGAGCTGAAGTGGAAATGTTCCCATTGTTGAGACTTGATGGCAATCAGCTAAATAAAATCATGTGGAAAACGAGGAAAACACAGATATTCGCTTCGTATTAAATAATTATTTCTCCCTTAGAGCACTGCTGCTACTCAGCATTTATATCCTCCTGCAGCGCCTGTGGTGCGAGGACTTCAAACACAAAATGTTCAGAGCCTCTGTGAGGACATGCCACCCTCGCTAAATGACAGACACACTCCGGCTGGACATCCCTGTGAGCATCCATGCCAAGACGTGACCAGCTCTCACCTGGACCCTTCTGGAACACGGCACCAGTGTGGCTGGAGGGAGCCAACACACCCAGGACAAGGAGGAAGAAAATCCAATTAAAACATCCACTCACAGATGGACACTGAATCAGAGTTTCATAAATAAAAGCTCCATTTCCTCCTGACCTGGCCATGGGCCCCAGTTCAGCCATGACCCCCCGAGGCAAAGGCAAAGGCTCATCTTCCTTTTACCTGTGCTGGGCTGTCAATCTGCCCCTCATTAAATCCAGAGCTGTGTGTCAAATGTGGCAGCTCTCTGCTACTCAATTCCAGCCCTCAGAGCACACGTTCCCCACTCTGGTGCTTCACGTTCATTAAGGTTCATTTTCAAAGTTGCTGCAGCCCGTGTTCTCAATGAGCGCAAATGCCAAGCTTTGTGAGAGATGAGGGGAAGGTGGGGAAGATACCACCACCATACCCTCTTTAAAAATTGATAAAAATAAGATTAACAGATGCCTCTGGCTGTGAGACTCCATCGCTGGAGCATCGTGCCCGCGCTCAGCACATCTCCATGGCAACTCGCGTATGTGGCCTGAATAGATGCATCAGGTAATTCGGGGTTCTCCTGGACTTTTGGGGTGTCTTAGTTTGCTCAGACCTTGCCCCCACAGCTCTGGCAGTAGGGAGGTGGGCAGGGGAGCTGGCAACGTGGCCTTGGGAGCATCAGTGGGGCCTGTGGATTTCAAACACCGCTATTCCTGCTGGAATTACTCAAGTAAATCAGATTTGCAGGCTTGGGAGCAGGGGAGGTGTGTCAGGGAGAAGACTGGACAAGCAGCATCGTGTCAAATCCCAGACAGAGACTCCAATTCAGGGCTGGATAAATGGGAAGAGAGGGAGTTTCTCCAGCAGAGAGTCCAGTCCCCCCGGGCTGCGCTGCAGTGCCAGGAGCTTGCAGGGGCGTGGGTGCACCAAGGGCCCTCCTCCCTCCCACGTTCATCCTCCAGCATACCTCAGAGGATCCCAGCTGACTGCCACACACATAGCACAGCGTGGAAATATTCCATTTGATGCTCCACATCCCCTTCCCAGCGTTTCATCTCCCTCCCTCCTGCTGCTCCCTGCAACCGGAGCAGTGCCCCAGCCCCTGCCGCTCTCAGCCAGTCCCTTCCCTTGGCCTCAGCCCTGCCCAGCCCTCGCTTTGAGCTGCCTTTACCCCACGGCAGGAACCCACAGAAGCACCACAGGCTCCGTGTGTTCCCTGCCGTGAGCCCTCTGTCCGCGGCAGTGATTTCTTTCCACCTCCTTTTGCTGAGGATGGTGTAACTCTGCACTGATAGCACAAAGTTCAACAGATCAGCTTTGGAGAGATGTTTAGGATCCAGCTATTGAAGCAGGAATACTGGAAATCAGAGGAGCCATTTAATCCTCATGAAATTTCAAGTGCAAGACAAAAAAAAACCCGAGCAACAGAGCAAAGCCATGGGTAAGCTTCCAAAATTGTCCTCCCAGCTCAAACCAAGATTATTTACTTCATCCTAGCCTTGGCCAGTACTATTTCCTTTGTTTAACATTCATGTCTGTTGGGGAAGATGAAATAGGAAAGCGTTATAAATATGATTACCTGGCAAAAGATGCTGAGAACATGGAAACTAGAAGCGAGATTGAAATGAAGACAAGCTTGGAGATACCAAACCTCAGTTACTGAACAACTGGAAAACAATGGTGTGGCCACTGACGGTAATCCCCTTTTGATTAAACAATCCCCCTCTTTGATTAAACAATCCCCTCTGCTTGCAGACAGCTCCAAGGGTCAGAGCAGACCCTACCAACTTAGCAGAGGGTCCAAAAAGCAGTTTTTAGAGTTTAAAATATAACACCATACGGTAATGCAATGACTCTCATAGGCTGTATGTAAATGTTGTAGGGTTTGTAGCTTGTTCTAGACTGGTTAATGAAAATTGGAATATTCAGCATAGAAGATGATTTATTGTATTGTAAACGGCAACCACAGCATTCATTCCTTCTTCATTCATTCATTCTTTCTTTTTCTTCTTCATTCGATCTTCTTTCATTCGATTGACTCTCTCTCCCTCTCTTGCTCTCTCTTGCTTGCTCTCTCCCCTCTCTCCCTGCTCTGAGCTGTGTCTGGCAGCTCCCAGCAGCTCCCCTACCCCCACGCCCTTTCACAATAAACCTCATGCCCTAAGACCAAACTCCAGAGATCTCTCGTCTCTGTACCGACAGTCTGAAACAAAACCGACAAATCCCACACATGTCCATCCAAAGTGCCCTTTCCACTGGAGGCTTTACCTTCCTTCTGATGATGGCTCACGCTCAGTTCAGCACATGCTAACGAGCTCAGATCCTTCCTTTCACCCTGAGAGCTCAGATACTGACAGTGACCAAAGAGCGGAGCTGGAGCTGAGCAAATCAAGTTAATTCTGTTACACAGAGCAACATTGATTTGTTGTCGCAAAACATTTGTTACCTGAACAGCGTTTCCAGCTGAAAGGGAAGGATGGAAAAAACCCGCTGAAGTTTGAAGTTCTTGCAAATTAGCCAAACTTTGGTTTACAACTGAGAACATGTTCTCCAGCAGAGAGAGATGGAATCTGCTGATGTCGGTGCATATTCCTCCTATAATGAGGCATCTTTTGGTGAAGATGAGCACAGCAAACCCAGCATTCTCACACCAGGCGGTGTTTTTCTCTTCCCTCTTTGCAAAGCCCATCCCCAGTGGCTGCCTGTCCACCCAGGCTCTGCCCTGATGGCAGTGGCCATCCCAGCAGCACTGACCACCCCCTGGGAAGGATTCCCTGATTGCCTTCTCCCCATCCCAGCAGTGTCCATAGGGGCTGACAGCAGAGCAAACTACTTCTTTCAAGCTAAGGACTAAAGAGATTGCCTCAGGGGCCAGCCTGGGTTGGGTGAGGGGTGCAGAGCCCACTGTCAGGGTCTCCTTGAGAGAGGGGGAAGTGCTTCCCCCCTCCTGGCCCTGTGGTCCCCTGTGTTCTGCAGAGAAGTTACTTTTGCTTTTGAGTTACATTTATTTGAATGTAAAATCCTCAGCTTAAATTGCAGCAGGTTTTGTGATATTTAATATCCAAAGCTAGGAAAGGTCATGTCTGTCTGAAAATAAAATGAGGTTTAATCTGGAGATTGTGTGTGGCAGGTTTTTTATGAAAATTTGGTTTAGAAATAGATCTTAAATCCATAAGGTCACTGAGAGGAAGATTTTTCTTTCTCAAAGTCTTATCACTCCCATATCTCAGAGGAACAAAGGATAATTCAAAGAGGAAAACAAAATCCTGTGACTTCCCTTCTCTTTATTTGTGCACCTGCGCCCAGAACGCTTCCTTCTACATCCATTTGTCATACTCCTCCTCTTCCCTTTATTTGAATATCTGTGTTTAGGGTGTACCAAATACAATACTTTTGTTGCATTCCTCTAGGATTTGAATACTGTTTGTCAGTACCTTCATGGCGAGTTCACAACAGCACATACCAAAAAGCACCTTAAGAGTACCCAAAGAGATTTTTTCTAAAACCCAAAATGCTAAACTTCATTCTTTGTCCTTAACAGTACCCTCAATCCTCCTACCTCCTGTCCCTCTCCAGAGGGTCCATGTCCAGCAATCCCATACTCTGGACACGGCCATGGCATGGACATAATTCCACAGCTCTGCCGCCAGGTCCAGCCAGGCTCCTCTGCCTGCACATGAGCTGAATGCTCCTCAAACTCCTCTTGGCTCTCAGAAACACAGAGGGGTCCCTGTATTTAATCACTGATGTTCTTGAGGGTAGAGCCAGGGGATCACACAGAACATGAGGCCACACCACAGAGCAGCCTTAGGGCTCCCTGCTGGAGTTCTCGAGTCATGGTGCAGTGTGGGGTCAGAAACCAACCCTGGTCTCTCGGATTAGAGACAAATTTCCTAGCTCTCTGAATAGGTGCCTCCCGCACAGCAAAGGTTTCTGGCACCCCTTCCACCACAACAACAGAATATCTTGGCTGAAAGTGGGAAAAGAACTGTTTAATTAACAGACCACACAGTGGAAGGGGAAAGGGGAAAAGGGGTCAGAAAACCTGAACAAACAGCTGATGAACTTAGTGTCCTTTTCCTCAGGCGTAGCTTCCCTTTCCAGGGTCCCCAGAGGGGCTGGGTGGAGTTCTCCGGTGGCTCCCTGGTCGATTCTCGTCCGCTGTCCTCCAGGGCTCCTCAGGTTCTTGGATGAGAAAGCAAGTCAAAGAAAAAGGTCCAAAAACAATGAAAAAAACAAACCCAGGAGAAAAAAAAAGCCAAAAAGAAAAACCCAAGCAGCAGCCACACCAGAAGCAACAGCAACCAGCAGCAGCAACTGACTAAAAAAAAAAACCAAAAAACCAATGTCCCTTCCTTCTCACTCCCACGTAGAACAGCTGGGGGAAGGGTTTCAAAACATCCCGCGTTGGCGCCGGCTGCAGGACACAGTTAAAGCTCCAGGACCATATTCTGGTCAATCATACAAATGATAGGGAATACAAGATATCATTACGCCACCCCAGGACACCTGGCCACGCCGGGTGAGTTGTGCTGTGCTCTAACACCATCGCTCCGTTATCCTCGTGGTTCTGCTGAGCAAAGACAAAGCTGTCATTCCTGACCCACACAGGGACACTCCGAGTGAGGACATGACCGAGGAGAGGCACAGAGAGGAGCACATGGCTCTGGCTGCCTCAAACTCATCCCAGCAGCCCAAGGAGCTGCACTGGACAGAGCATGGCTGCATGGTGGGACCATGACCCGTGCCAGCATCCATCGTGCCTCACCAGCCCCAAAACACAGGTTGTCTCGAGGCCATCCCTGGAGATATCTCCCTGAGCTCTGCTGAGCTGTTGGTTTTCCCTGCTTCTCCGTGCACCTGCAGTCTCTGACCCATCAAAAGCACTTGGGAAGGAAACCCTGCTCTGACCAAATCTGTGTATGAGCAGCAATTCCTGGGTCTGCAGCCTCTCCTTTCTGACAGAGCATCCCCCGAGCCCTTCAGCTGCAAGAGGCAGGTACACATCTGCTCCCATAGCTGAGCACTTTACCAAACCTTTTACTGGTGTTTCTGTCATCCTGTTTGATCTTGTTAAGAATCAAGGAAAGCAATTACATCCTTAATCTTGTTCTGTAAAACTGTAGCTACAGATAAAAACCACCACAGGTAACACATACCAGAGCACGAACACAAACAAGAGAGTAAAAATGACAACTGATCTTTGATGCTTGACTCAAGGCACCTAGAAAGGAGCTTCAAAACTCCCAGGAACTTCAGATCCCTCTAAGACAGCTCGAGTGCAAGCTGCAAACTCACGGGCTTTTTTCTGGCACTTGTGTACCAAGAACAGAAAGTATCAGCAAGGCCTAAAGATAAGGTTTTCTTCTAATTCTGGATACACTTACTAATACAGGTAGAGATCTGTCAGATTTCAGGGCCCAAAGGGGAAGGAAAACAGAAGAAAAGCAAAAGCTAGGAAAGGAATCCCAGCTTCATAAGTACAGGGAAGAGATGAAGCTCAAGGAGTTCTGTGCACAGCATTTTGTTTGCTGAAAAAATATTGTTCTCACCGTGGGAGAAATCCAGCACACTAGAAGCACTGTCTGGGACTTAAAAATCTCACTTTAGCACTACGAGGCCTATTCCAATCCCACGGCAGAACTCGTTTGGCATTTATGTTGTTTTTTTGGGGGCTTGTGTGAAGTCGCTCCTGACACAGCCCCAGTGGGAAGCCAGGTGAGCAGCACCGATGATATTTGCTTTTCACTAAGCACCTGAATCCTTGCAAAAATATCTGCTCTAAAGCAAGAATGACTGCAGAATAGGAATTCATTGTTCCAGGTGACTCCAGACACCCGGCGGAGGTCTGATGGGAAGGGCAGCACTGTCCCTGCTGGGTTTGCAGAGGGGGCAGAAAGCCACGGTGGGACTATGGCAGTGGAGAGAAGTTGGGGACAGGTGTCCCCTTAAAAAAAACAAACGCAGAGAGCTGAAACCTATCCCTGCTCCCAGAGAGATCATGCATAATTCAGTGATCATGGAGGCTGCATGGAGGTGTTAAAACCAAATGTGCTCAGCCCTCAAACCTCAGAAATCACTGAGGGGCTGCTCCCTTCCAAGAGCTGGAAAGTCTTTGCCATGGGGGGCTGAGGCCATCAGCATGTGGACCAGGCCCAGGGAAACCTTGGAAACCTGAGAGGATTCAGAATATCTCCTCTCAGCTCCACATCAAGATAACTGTGGGGACTTGATCTGGCAGCATCATATCCAGCTCTGCGACCGTAATTCCGTCCCCATCTCTGGAGCACCTGTCCAAGCACTCACTTTCCCTCTGTGACCCATGTATCCTCCTCCTCCCAGCCCCTGCTGGATCCCCCAGGGCAGAAGAAGGACAGCAGGAGGACCCCATCAAACAGCTGAGCCCAGCAGGCCAGGAAAGCATTAAAATCGGCATTTGGAGAGGAAATGTGACACCTGGTTATTACACGACGTAATGGAATCAGCCAAGTGGTAAATGTAGCTTTTAAATAGGTTTTGTGTTCCCCATTAGCTTGTCTGATGCTGATTAGCTCTGACGGGGAAAGGGCTGGTCGGCAGCTCTCCCTCTGAGGCTGCTCCCATGGTGCTGGGGAAGCCGTGGGACCACCGAGGAGGTGTGGGACTCACCTGCACCATCCTGTACCCATCCGTGGGATCCCAGCAGCTCCAGTGCTGGGGAAGATGAAATAGGAAAGCGTTATCAATATGATTACCTGGCAAAAGATGCTGAGAATATGGAAACTAGAAGCGAGATTGAAATGAAGACAAGCTTTGAGATACCAAACCCCAGGTACTGAACAACTGGAAAACAATGGTGTGGCCACTGAAGGGAATCCCCTTTGGATTAAACAATCCCCTCTGCTTGCAGACAGGTCCAAGGGTCAGAGCAGTCCCTGCCAACTTGGCAGAGGGTCCAAAAAGCAGTTTTTAGGGTTTAAAATATAACGCCGTATGGTAATGCAATGACTCTCATAGGCTGTATGTAAATGTTGTAGGGTTTGTAGCTTGTTCTAGATTGGTTAGTGAAAATTAGAATATTCAGCACAGAAGATGATTTATTGTATTGTAAACGGCAACCACAGCATTCATTCCTTCTTCATTCATTCATTCATTCTTCTTCTTCTTCATTCGATCTTCTTTCATTCGATTGGCTCTCTCTCCCTCTCTTGCTCTCTCTTGCTTGCTCTCTCCCCTCTCTGCCCTGCTCTGAGCTGTGTCTGGCAGCTCCCAGCAGCTCCCCTACCCCCACGCCCTTTCACAATAAACCTCATGCTCTAAGACCAAACTCCAGAGATCTCTCGTCTCCATCTTGACTGTCTGAAACAAAACCAACAAATCCTACACTCCAGCACCTGCCTGCCCCAGCTGCTGACCATGGCGGGGAGGCAACTCCAGCACCCCACATTTAGCCAGAGGTTATGGTACCCTCAGACAGCAGGCACTGAAAGGGAACAGCAGCAAACAGCAGACACAATTCAGGGGAAACTTCTGGAATTGTGTCATTTCAGTTAAGGGAAAGCACATGCCAATGCCTGAGAGCAACAGACACCCAGCACCGGCTCCGGCAGCTCCAGCCACCCACTGCAAGTGATTAGTCTCAGATCAGGAGTGTGTTTCATTTAAACAACTAAATATTATTTCTCAGTGTTTACCAAACACGAGCAGGTGGGGAGTGCCACGCAGCAGCAGGCGCTGGGCAGCCTGGCAGAGCTGTCCCTTCCTGCAGCCCTCCTGGGCAGCCCTGCTCCTCACTCCTGTCCAAGGAGGACTCAGCTGTGGTGCCTGTCTGGAGCTGTGGCTCAGAGCAGCAGCTGGTGAGCAGATTCAGCCAGGGCCAGGCGTGGTGAGGGGCACCAAGGGGGGCTCACCCCTCACTGTGGCTCCTGGGAAGGGGGATGGGTGGGCTCAGCCCCCCAATATCTGCCCCTGCTCCTCCCTGCAGGGCTCCCGGCAGCCCCTTGAACAGAGGGTGACACACCTGGCACCCTGGGCCCATCTATTCTCCTTAAAGGAGCACAAAAATGCAAGCAATGCATTCTGGAAGCATCATCGGTATCATTGCTTTCTCTGCAACGATGTGGGTTTGGGAGGGATTCTCCTCCTCTGAGCGGTCACAGACTGACTCTGTCTTCACACTGACTCGGGACACCCTCCCCTCCTCCTCGGGGAGGGATTGGCCAGTCCCAAACTCAGAGCTCTGCGATTTAGGGAGACGAAAAGCACACCGAGGTGTTCTGCTGTTGATTCCGCTATCGACATGCATGTGAGCCTTGTCACAGGTTTATCTACTGCTCCTACTCCACATTTTTTCTTCTCTAAACGGGGTTTGTGAAAGGTTTTATCTCCATTCACAGTTTCTAATAAGAACAGAGCTCAGATTTCCTCATTGCTTTTCTTCACCCTCCAAGCTTGCCAGCACTCCTCGGATTTTCAGAGTGACCCAGCAACTGCTTTTATTCTTTTCACTTGCAGTCAGCTCTCTCATGTTTTCCCAGGATAAAGCTTATTAAAAATGCATAAAGAATGGAGGCTTATGGAGAAAAAATGCAAAGAAAAATATTCTAGCTAATTGGAATTTGGAAAGAGTTGTACTATCACAGGTTTAAAATCCAAACCAGATTTCCAAACCCAAGCTGGTTCCATTTGCTTTGGCCAAAACCCTGTTTTTAAGAGAAGTGTTTAACGAAAGTGTTAAAGGAAACATCAAGTCTGAGTTTCTTAAAATTCTGCAGTAAAGATGTTCAAAATGAAAAAGCCATTTTGATTCAACTTGTCTGACTTCCAGGTTCAGTGATCTTGGGATAAATCTTTACTTTCCATTTCCAGTGCAGGGGCAGGTTTGCTCCTTCCCTGGAAAGGAGAATCCTCAAGTGACAACAACAGAAAGCTTTGTTATTTCCTTTACTCCGTAACCAGTCCATCGTTTCTCAGTAAAACTACACAAAAGACAGCATTTTAATTGTGCTATAAGATCTGTCATAAGTAATCATAAAAATTCATGGATTTATTGTCTTTTAAAGGGAGAACATTTATTCAGAGTAGGTGAAAGCCCCCTTTGCTTAGCAGGGGGCTGAGCACAGAAATTGCTTTTTTAGGAGAGTAACTCCTGCTCTTTATGCAAATGCTGATGTATGGCTGAGGCACTGGGAATTTCCATTGTCTGTTTATGAACTCACAAGCCTAAAATCTTCCTGTTCCATCCAGCACAAGGCGCTGCCCTACGGCTGGGAGCTGGATTCCTGACTGGTTACTAAACCAGCAGCTCAGAAAAGCAATTCCAGCTGTCACTGGGCTGTCAGTGGTACTGCAGGGCTCAGCCAGCACCAGGCTGTGCCCAGAGAGAGCCCAGCCCTCAGTGCCAGCCGGGCACACACCAGGAACCTCAACCAGCAGCCCCAAATTCCCTGGGAAACCTCTGCCTGGAGTGGAGCAATTTGCCAGTGAGTACACTTGAGAGACTTGAAAAGAATAGAAGAAAATTTCAAATAGTCCATCGGTTTTAGTTTCATTGTCTCTATAAACCGTTTCCAGCAAAGCTCTGCAAGCAATAAACCCCAAATTTAATAGATGTGCTGCACTTTTTAACCCCTTGCATACACAGAACAGAAAACAACTCATGGTGTTTACCACTTCCAAATTTATTTCTGAGCATCAAGACCTTCTCTGTGCTGACACAGGACCCTCTCCACTTCTACTTTAAATGTCACTTATCTTCTGTGTTGGAGTTTCAAGTGCTCCCTCACATTTATCCCATTTGTGCACCATAATTGCTCTTCCTACTGCGCTTAGCAACACCTTTGAGGATGACGAAGCACAAGCCGCCGTGCACTCACCCCAGGAAGTTTTTACACAGGAATATTTGAGGTCTCCTGGAGCCCCAGTTGCTAAAACCCAGACCAAATGTGCCAACACAGCAAACCCTGAGCGGTGCTTATAGAGGCAGGAAATGCAACGCTGCTGCAAGGAGCACTGGGTTTGGCTGAAGGGCTCTGTTCCTACTAGCTGCTTCTAGAAACACGAATTTTAAAGTGATTTTTCCAGCAGCTCGTAGCACTGCACAAAAGAAATCAGAAGGACTATTCCAGGCAGCATGGCAGCCAGGAAACAATGGGGAACAATCCCAAATCCTCCTTCACAGGTGCGAGCAGAATTGCCTGAAGGGTCTTACACAATCAATAAAATTTCGCTGCAGATGGATCCAAGCTGGAGCCTCCTTTCCTTCTCTCTGAGTTCAGGTGAGATTTCCTGTCGAGGCTCTCACCAGGGGCTCATTGCTGGGGATTCCAGCTGCTGCCTGACCTCCCACTGCTCCGATCCTGCCCTGCCCTGACCCTCCTGCCCTCACTCTGCCTTGGTGTGGTTTTTAAATTGACTCTTTAAAGCGTCCCTTAAAACTCCAGCGCTGCCAGGGCTGTGACACTGGAAGCAGAGGTGTATTTGTGATGGTTCTGGGCTGTGTCCTGAGGGTGTCAGAAAGGACTGTGGAGAGCTCTTTCCACAGAGAGTTACACTGCACAAAATTCAGCGCTGGTGGCACTGAATGGTGCCACACGGAATGGTGTGACCTTGGCTGTGCAGCGGTGCCGAGCCCCAGGCAATCATCATACACGTGGAAAAACTCTAGGTGCCAAGGGTGAATTTTTGAGCAGGGAGCCCTTGTGTCCTGGGTGCCTTCTCCCAGCCAAATAACAAATAAAATGATTTCTGGTCCCACATGCACTTCAGAAGGTGGGAAGTGTTGCTCTGCTCTGGGACCCTGAGTCCAATCTGCACTGGGGGATCTCTGTGAGCATCCTGGAGTGGGCCTGGGGGGCTGTGGGGCTATGGGGCTGTGGGTCTGGGCTGTGGGGCTGGGCTGGGGGGCTGAGCTGTGCGATGGTTCCGCTCCTCCAGAGGTGTCTGCCCCTCCAGCGTGTGCCCCTGGCTCCTTCCCCTCCTTTCGGGACAGAAAAGACAATTTGGGGTCAAAGAGCTCTGCCTTTGAACAAAGCCCATGGGTCCATCCAGCTGCCAAACCCCAGCCTTTCTCCAAGGAAAAAAAGCCACCAGCCAAGGCTCTACCCTGACAAAATCCTCCTTTCCCAGCGTGTTTGTGCTAACCACAAATTGGCCGATTTCCTTTAACGTGGCAGCAGTCACACTGACATGGCACGTTTGGCTGAGACTTTATGCTCTTAAAATCTGGAATCAAAAAGTTCTAGTTCCCACAGCAACCACAGGTAGCAATTATCCTGGTTCTGGAAATTTCTGGAATAGAAGGAATATTTTCTTTCTGCAGCCCTCTGCTAAGTGCACAGCAAAGGATGTGTCTCTGTGCATCAAAATGAATTTATTTTTCGTTTGCTGTGTTTGTAGCTCTGCTTGCACCTTAGAAATCTCTTCTATATCAACATTGTTGGACAGTTTTTTATACCTGCTACAGAACACAGAACCTCCTAAAACACATCACGCTTAATTTATTTCCACTTAGCTCTAGTCATTGCAACAAATGCAATTTATTGCACTTGCTGCATCACGTTTTCCCTCTGTACATCACATATAATGAATATCACCACAATAAAATTCATAGTTTGTGACACTCCTGATTAATACCAGCTTTTCACGGAGAAGAAAGATTACTGCAGCCATTATGAATTTATACAGATCTTGCTTTTTCTATTAGAAGACACGCAGTGATGCAGGCTGCTTCCCGAAAGGGAAAACCCTTTCCTGCCTGCTGGTGGAACAAGTACAGAATCCCAGAGCACAAGGCCACATTTGTCCCTTCCCAAGCAGCTGGACAAGTGGCCATCAGTATTTTGAGCAGATTGACACACTTTAAACGCCACGATCTCAACAAAAAAGGAAAAGAAGAGCAGTGTAGTGTTTCTGTTGGGATTTTTAAGGACTTGTGCAGCTCCCTGAATTCCCCCCAGAATATTACTATGATTAACAGGCCACTGGCTTGCTAGGGGTTTAGTGGCTTATTTTTTCTTTAATTAGCCAACCCCTCCTAATTAGTCACTCATTCTTTATCTCCAGCACCTGATCTCCTGAAGGCAGAGCAGGAAGTGCTGAGCAGACACAATGCTGCTCCAGCTCCATTTGGGAGATGCTCTTGCACTTGGAGAAGTTCAGTGATGCTGAAAGTGCCCAGAAAACTCCTTGTCACCTCCACTCCTTGCAGCTACACACTCACTCCGGGCTGCAAATTGCTTTTGGTTCCTCCCTCCCTGGCCTGAAGCGTTGCTCTAATGACAAAGAAAATGACAAAGATTGAAGCCTGATTTCTAATCTACTTTTGCTTTATGTTCACTGCCAGGACTCTGTCGCTTCTGCAGCTCTGTGTCCGTCAGGGTCTGGACACAGAACCTGAGCCCTGAACAGCCCCAGCTCTGCCTCCCAACCGGAGAGCTCGGCACAGCTGTTCCTCCCTGAATCCTGGTGGGAGACAAGGGATAATTTCTGCCTCCCACACAGCAGGCAGCCTACATCGAGTGAGTATCAGTGTTGCAAACTGTCCTGATTGCTTTAGTACGTTCACGATGTACTCGGCCCTCTCAGAGCCAAGATGCAGCACTTGATTTAAATTTTTGCTGTCACATCTGATTAAAAATTAAGTTGAACACAGTTGTAGGAAAACTAAATTAACATTCTTTTTGAGTAGCACCGTGTAATTTAATGCAACAACTCATACAATTGAGTCATGCAACTACTAATGTATGTCTAGAGGATCGGAGGGCTGGGAGCAGGCAGGGACGCCGTGCTGGTTTTGCTCTCTGAAGGAGCTCAGGCAGAGGTACAGGCATGACCGAAGGAGCATTTCACTCCTCCAAGCAGAGGAAAATAAACAGAATATTGAAGTTCCACGGGGTGGAGTTTTCAAGAAGGCAGTTCTAACTGGGCACTCCCCCCTTGCAAGTGGAAGGAAATTTCCATCCTTACTTTCGGTTTAGGATTTTTGGAGAGCACTCCTAGAATTTGCATTGGAAATGGACATTTCCATGAAGCATTGGACTTCACCATTTGTTTTGAGCACAGCTCAGCCCTCTGGTGCTGGCCAGCCCCCAGCCCCTGCCAGAGTCAGGAGAATACACACACAGTCATTTAACAACTCATTCCCTAAGTGGTGCTTGAATCACTGCTCCCATATCTGAGAAACAGCCAAGAAGATCCATGATCCACGCAAAGAGAGGGGAGGAACAGACTGTTTTCTGCCCAGGAGCTGCACTTACCCACCTGGGACCCTGCCAGAGGAGGGGACACCAATCCCACAGGTGCTACAGGTCACACAGACAGTGCCCAAAGCCACACAGGGCAGCGACGGAGCCAGAGGACAAGCTCAATACCCTTTGTCCCAACATCATAAACATAAAATCAGCAGTTTCACAGCAAGACATAGTTACAGACATCCACTCAGAAACGCATGCCCTCTCCAGAGGCTGAACAATTTGGGATGGTTTCCATTTCTTTGCAGCTTCCACACTGAATGGAGACAGCTCAGACACTGGGATTTCAATTCAAGGGCCATTTAGGATTGAAAAATAGAGACAGGTTTATATACAAAATGGGAGCATTTCACAAAAACTCTGTCTCCCGCTCACTCTCTGAGAATTATTGTCCCTTATTATCCAGCAACAAAGGGAGGATTCGCCGCCTCGCCAAGGTGAGCACAATCAGTCCTCCTGTCATTCTGCAAAATGGAAAAGGAAAATAACATTGACCTGAAACCTGAGCCGCGGGGCTGAGGATGCCGTACAACTCTGGAGCCCTTTTTTGTGTTGATCCCTATCCCTCCTCCGGCAGAATTGTGCAGGGAATGCACAGCGCAGTGCCGGGGCCCAGCACCCAGCTCCGGCTGTGAGCAGGACAGGATGAGCCGCTCTGTGACAGGGACTGCTCAACGTGGCAGCAATTTTTTGCCATTAGCAGCGTTCTGCGAATGTCATTCGAACTGCCCATCATTTCTGCAGGTATTTTTGGCTATGAGAGCGCTAAGGTGCATTGTATAACCCACTCAAACCCTCGGCTCCGCGGCTATTTATACCCATGTCCTCGCAGGCAGGGCGAGGGCTGGCTCTGCAGCCAGCTGAAGGCTCAGCAGCTGCTGGTCAGCAGGTTGCCCCTTCTTTCTGCCTTCTGCTTACTTTCACAGAACCTGCTATAAAGCAGCTTAACATCAGGAATCCAGAGCCGTGCTCTGGGCCAGGCAGCCTGGCTTTGATCCAGCAGGATGAGACGGAGATTCAGGATTGGATTTGGGGGCGATTGATCTCGCTGTCCTGTTCCCCTCCTGCAGTGCAGCTCCAGGGGCAGCCAGGCAGGAGCTGTCAGTCTGGCCAGCCCATCTCCTTTCTCCTGTCAGAGGGAGGTGCTTCTCTTTGGGAAGTCTCAGGTCGTGCCCTGCTGCCCCTTTCATTTCTATCGCTCCCCCCATCCCACCTGAAAGGAATAAGGTTTGTCTTTACAAACAAACTGCTGGTTTGTAAGACCGATACTGAGAGATAGAAGAAACAATGGGAAGGATTTCCATAGGAATTCCACTGACTGACTGCCCCAAGACTGTGGTAATAAACTACAGGGTCAGACATAAGAAAAAGAAGAAAAAGGGGTTTGTATTGAGGGAGGGCTCCATTAGGAGGGATGTATATTACTGTGTCTGCATTAGGCATTCGGGAAGTTTGTACCTCTCAGAGTACCTCAGCCAACGGGGAAAGAAAGAGGGAAATGCAGCTGGGAAATTAGGATAAAAAGAGGCTGTGTCCTCTGGCAATCTGAGAGACCCCACGGGAAATGGCCATGAGCTCTCCCTTTATTCATGAATAAAGTTACAGGACTCCTCTGTCTCCTTTTTGGACATAAACCTCTGGTGTTTGTGGATTAATTTTTCCTGGCACACCAAAGGCGCGGGATCCTACCCCAGCAGATGCAGCCTCGGCAGGGCAGCGATATTGCGTCCGAAATGCTCCTGGGCATGGACACAGCTCACGGGAGGTGAGCACAGAGCCACACCTGCACAGCAGAGACTGCTCCAAGCACTGCGGAGTGTCACCTGGATCTCCACAGCCATGGAGCTGAACGAGGGTCACTCCGGTGGGACTGAGGGATGTGCATGGCCCCTGTAGCTCCCTGTGCTCCCTGAGCAGCCACAGAACTCTGGGGAAGAAAGCACAGAGTGGGAAGTGCCACTCAGTGCCCAAGCACCGTCTGGCACATTAGAGGAGGTGATTTCTGTACAGGTAAGTCAGTACAGGTGTCAGCGACGTCTTCCTGCCTCTACTGAAGGGCACTGCGAGATCCTACAGCACTACACAGAGGCAAAGCAAAAGTGAAACAAATTTGGAATAGTGACCCAAAACCTCAGCGCAACCCTCGACACCATCGCAGGACAGGCACAGAGATGGTAAAACTGCAAATTTCTCCCCATGCAGCAGCTTTTGGGTGTATTTTCCATCTGACTGGAGGCACCTGTATCGACAAACACACCTGGAGCTCACTGTGGGCCATTCCTGCAGCTTCAGAAGTGCCATGGCCAGAGGAGCAGCTCAGACTCGATCCACCCCTGGTTGCTGGGAGCCCTTGGAGGAGCAGACACTCGATATCCTGCCGTGTCACCCCTCGGCGCGCAGGCAACCAGCAGAGCTGCAAGACTCTCTAAGTGCCTTATTAGGTTTTATTAATTCTTCTCTAGAAAGTGCTGCCAAGATAGGTGTTGGGCAATTATCTGCAGACAGAGCTGCCACCAGGAATCAACATCTGCAGAGAGCCCTATCGAAGGAGCCCTCTTCCCTCTGGAAATGTTCAGTCAGGAGAATTTACAGCGAATGAAGAGGAAATGGTGAGGATTGCAGCACGAGGCAGCCAGGGCTCTGTGCTCACAGCAAACTGATGTGTTTGGAGCAGGGGGGATTACATGGCCCCCACTCCACCAGCAGCCCCCAGCCCCAGTGACTGCACCCCTGTGCACTGAAGCAGAGCACAGGGTGGTGCTTCATCCCTAAGCCTGCAAAAGCAAAGAAATTCTGTCTCTTCATACTCTAAAACTGGAGTTTCAATGGGCATTTCTGCAAAACGAGGCTGAGGTGGGACACAGACCTGCTGGCTGGCCACCTGCTAAGAAAACACCTCACTCTGAATGCTTTCTACCTGTCAGCTCCAATTCTGACCCAGCCTCTCCCCTAATCCGCAGGCTGCAAGGTTTTCGGATGAGAGGTGGCAGATTCTGTCTCCGGATGCCTGGAGGATAATTTGGCTGGACTGGCCCTTCAAGACCTGTCTCTGTCTGGACCCAAAAAGCAGCACCTGGGCAGGACTCCAGCCCTTCAACACTGCAGTCACAGCCAGCAGGCTCCCTCCCAGCCTTCCCCATGCTGGAAATTGCCTCTGTGGCTCACACACACTGTGAAAACCAGGGAAGCTCGGGGGTCATGAGCTGGAGAACCTTGTGCCAGGGGCTACAGCCCAGCCCAGCCCCAGCAGCAGCCTCCCCTTACCCAGAGAATTCCCATTGTGTGAGCCTGAGGAGCAGAACAGCTCATCCCACTGTAACAGGCATTATTCATTCATTGCTTAGCAGAGATACTCAAATTCTTCATCCCTAAAATTAAAGCCTGGCTCTTTGAATCCTGCTCAAGGTGTCTTACCCTGTCTCCCTTTGCTCCCTGTGGTTCTCAGCTCCCGAATTCACACACGCCACACAGTTTTGCCTTAGGTCTTTAATAAGAGGAGTTTTGCCACTGCTTATTATCGCTAAAATTAAATGTCACCTTGGGTTTTCCTCGCTCACTTTAGCGCATTCCGCTGCTGTCTCCTCCATCTATAAAAGGAAACTTTATGGCTCTTTGCTCTCCGCTTCTTAAAAATTGCATGCAAAAAGAAAAATCTCTCTCCTTTTTTTAAAATTTGTTAATATGCAGAAATAGTTTGTGTTGCACATTCACTGCACAGTGACCTTCTGGCAGAACTGCACAACTGTTCATGGCTGATGTGAACAAGGTTTTGCACTGGCAAGATAAATATTGGGGAAAATGAAGATGCCGCATTGACTTCTCGCACCTCTGGGGTTTTGCTTTGCTGCATTGTAAATGAAGGTTGTGTTAACCTGTAACGCTCTCCTTCCTGACCTGCTTTTAATGCATCAACCCCAAAATTAAAGACACTTTTGTCTGCATTTGGTGTGGGAGAGGGACCCCAGAGGTACCTGCTGAGCTCTGTAAGGATATCCTGTAAGGATACAGGAATGTTGCCAGATGAGAAAATTTAAGCCCAAATTCCTTAGCAGTTTTTCAGTGAAGTGCCTCATCCCATAAGGCTGTTGAATTAACTTGTCTGACATTCCTCTTCTCTGCTGGGGCAAGAAAAGCCATTAAATAACAAAATAACAGCCCTACTCTTCCTTAAATCCAAAGGACAACCCACAAAGAAAACAAAACATAAACCCCAAAACAAGGTAGGAATGCAGAGAATCCCAGTCCCCATAACCTAATACAAAATTAATTCTTTCATTCTATTCATTGGCTTTATATTATTGGCATTATATTGTTATCTATCATTGGCTGCTCTGTCAAACCCAAAGTGACACAGCTTTGAATGATGTAATATGGACTCTCCATAGATTCCTCCAGAATTTCCTTGTCCCTCATCATTAGTGCCATTTCCACAAATTCACTTGAATGAAAAAAATTAAAAATTGAGGTAAACTGAGTCCTGGCACTCCTTCTTGCAACAACAGCAGAAGTAGATGTATGGAGAGAGGGTAAAAGGCGTCACATGCAGAGTGATATTTCCAAGTGATATTTCTACACTTCCAGCTCTGGTAAAGTGTCAGGAATTTCCTGGTCACTTGGGTTATCTGCCACCCAAGGACATTCCCCTGTTCCTTCCCATTCATGATTCTCTACAGCATCCAGTACCAAAGACCTCCAGCTCTGAAAACAAGCACTTCTCTTCGTTCTACTCCATGTGGGAGCACACCAAATCCAAACCCTCTGCACAGAATATTGCTGCTCCCGCTCTCCTTCCCAGAGGCAACATTCGCCTCATTGTGACCTCAGGGGCTACCCCCAGCACTCAGAGGCTCTCCAAAATCTATCCTCAGATTCTCAGGCTGTTTCCAGGCAGGATCCCCAGGCAGCCTTCCCTGCACCTGGGACCAGCCCTGCCTTTAAACTATTCTCCAGTGGATCCTTTCATCCTGAGAGAGCACAGTTCCCTTCCCCCGGAGTAACTGGGATACTTTTGAAGTTGTTTTGCCAGCATCCAGATCAAGCTGGGCTCGGTTTTAATGACGTCCTCATACTCCTCTTACACAGCTACAAAGATTGTTTTGATACTTCAAGAATATTTGACTCGTTAGTCAAAATAAAGTACTAGAAATTGAATAAAAACGACCCTTGAATACAGAAATCGCTTATTAACACAAACTTGTTCTGTAGAATACGATCTGGCCTGACTTCCCAATTAGCTCCAACACTCGAGTCTGCTGTTGGAGCCAACTGTGCGAGACACAGGGCGATTAATTAACTGCTGCAGTTTTCTTCAGCTTTTGTCAGCTCCTAAATTGATTTTTCCCTAAGTGACAGGGTGCGTGTCTAGAACAAGGGCACAAGGAACACCTCCTCACTCCGGAGCCGAATACATCCCCACGGACCCCACAGAGCAGGGACCCCCTGCCCAAGGACCATCCTCCAGCTCGGGGCTCTTGGGAGTTATCTAAATACAAAGCCCATGGAATAGGTATCTGGTTGGCAAATTTTCCAAAAAAAGGAGAGCCACGGAGGTGCAGCACCTCAATCCCACAGACTTGCAGCTGTTTCCAGCCTGGTGCAGCCATCAACAGGCACCCAAGGGGTGGAGAACAGAGAAAACCCCATCTCTACTGCAGCTCTGCGCTGCCAAGCCAGCCTGTCTCATGCTATTTTTTATTATTATTATTATTGCTGAGATGCAGATGAATTAGTTCTCTCGGGGCTTTGAACAATTTTTTATTTTGCTAAGCTGCATTTTCTTTCCCAGAAACCTTATTTTGATGTAAATCTTGTAAACAGGGGACTGGTTCGTTCAAATGCTGAGCACAAAAGCTCTTCCAGAGAAGTAGATCAAAAGTCTGCAGTTGGCTTAATGAAAGACAGACTGACAATTAGGCTGGGCAGAACTGCGTGGATGGGGGGGAAAGACAGATTTAAGGGTTTAGTAATTGCCTGGGAGCACATGGAAGGAGAGATGCAAAACAGCGAGAAAGGGTGTGGAGGATGAACCCTTCTTCATTTTTGCTGCTCTAAATGCCCTCGATGTAAAATGTCCATTGTTAAGGCTCATACAAAACGGCTGTGCCGATGCTAAGTGCTGAGGCAGATAGAAAATTGAACAAAATTGAAAATATTGAACCATTTAGAAAAAATTGTTCAATATTTAAAGTGTTTTCTTTCAATCAGGTGTACCCATTTTGCTTTCTTTTCAAGTTGTTGCCATTCCCGAAATGACTACCAGGGGATAATTGCAGTACTTTTCACAAATGAAGTCGAGATGACACAAGAAAAGCACCCAAGCTGTCAATATCATGGCCAGAACGCACAGACATTGTCTTGCCCTGACACCAAAGGCATCGATTCTCCCTCTGCTGCTGCTAAAAACAGGAAAGAGGAGTGGGAGGATGAGGAGGGGCTCTCTCTGGGAGGGGCAGAGGCACAAGAGAATTCTCTTGGCTGGAATTTGATTGTTCCTGAAAGTTATTTTTGCTTTGTTTTGAAGAATTTTGCCATGCAAATGGGATAAAACAAAATTGGGGGATAAAATCAGAGTGCAGGTAGAACCCAGTTCATGGTCTGGGCCCATCCTGGAGAAACTTGGAAAAATGAATTAGTGCTGTCCCAATATTCCGTCAGAACCTGTGCAGTTACTGTGGCCTGGAGGACATTCCTGGCATGGGAACAGACTCACCTGCACCAAGGTCTGTTCCAGGAGCTCCTGAAACAAGAAAGATTGCCATGATATTAGAACCAAAAGTAAATTAAGTGTAGGGAAAGGGACGCCAGATCACGTCAGTTTTACAGAAGCAGTTAGTCCCTTTTGAGCCTGAATAATTTGCAAAGAATTAAAAGCATGATGAAACAAAATGGACATTTAAAGGCACTGGGCACACTGCAAATGAGCGTCGCTGATGCTTGTGTGGAAGGCTCATCTGCACCCAGCGTGAGTAAACAAAAAGTTTCAGATGGAAACAAGCAGGACCGATTAAACTGGACAGCCCTTGGTCCCAGGAATGAGCTGACCTGGGCTGCAGGGCTGCGACACACACACCATCTGCCATGGATGGCATGGGGACTGGAGCTGGATGATCCTTAAGGTCCCTTCTGAGAGGAATAAGGTTTGTCTTTACCAACAAACTGCTGGTAAGACCAATACTGAGAGAGAGAAGAAGCAATGGGAAGGATTTCCTTTGGAATTCCACTGACTGACTTTCCCAAGGCTGAAGTAATAAACTACAGGAACAGAGACATAAGAAAAAGAAGAAAGGGGGGATTTGTATTAAGGGGGTCTGCGTTAGGGGTGATATATATTTCTTTTGTCTGCATTAGGTATTCCGGGAAGTCTGTACCTCTCGAGTACCTCAGCCAATGGGGAAAGAGAGAGGGAACTGCGGCTGGGAAATTAGGATAAAAAGAGGCTGCGTCCTCTAAGCAGTTCGAGAGACCCCATGGGAAATGGCCATGAGCTCTCCCTTTATTCATGAATAAAGTTACAGGACTCCTCTGTCTCCTTTTTGGACATAAACCTCTGGTGTTTGTGGATTACTTTTCCTGACACTTCCAACCCAAAACATTCTGTGACTCTGCCGAGGCACCTTCCCAGCCCCAGCGCTCACACATGAAGGAAAAAACAAACAACAAAACCCCCCAAAAGTTTCCTCTGGAAGCAGGGCCTAGCGCCCAGAGCATCCTGCATGTTAAACTCTGCAACCTCATCTCTGGATAAAGATGAGTCAAATAGTTAATGTCGGAAAGGAAAAAAGATCCTGCATTGGCTTTTATCTAATCTTAGCTGGACACAGCAGATTATGCAGAACACTACGGAAAGCAGCATAAGCATTTCCTTCGGTACTTGAAATTATCCACATTATCTTAAAAATAAATCATGCCTATTGCCCCTTTGAAGTTCTGTCACTATTTTTAATCATGGAGCTGGGGCTTGGCTTTTGAGGTGAATTCGTCAGTAATTTATGCTAATACATTTCTGCGCTGATGCCGTGTGCATCTCCGGATCTGTGGAGATGCCAGAGCCATGATAACCACGGGAACATCAGCACATCTGCACCAGCCTGAGACAGAGCAGAGCATGCTGCCATGACCCCAGTCCTGCCCCCCACACAATCTGCTCCAGCTCACACACGCCCTTTTTAGAGCCAAAAACATTGCACAAGTGCATTAAAAACAGAGATTTGTAGTTTCTTCCTGGCATGTCTTTTCTTCCTGGGCTTCTGAGTCTTACATCTTTAATTTTTTATTTTTTAGCATCTATAAAAGCAACAGCTCCAGGTATTTTTCAGCTTTCATTGTCACTTGAATGTCACTGGCAGGAAACACTGATTTTCCCCCTCTCACAGTGCCCTGGCAAGAGGCTGTGGTACATTCAGGGATCGTTTCATCAGAGGCATTACACACTAATCTGCTCAGCTCCAATTATTTAGCCATATGATCTATGTAAATCTGACCATCTTGCAGCAGCTTCAGGGCTCAATGCGTTTGTGCGTAATTTTGATCCCGTGATTATTTTGGCGGTTTTAAATCTTCACCATTAACAGGAGGATGGCCATAACCAGCCCCTCCAAACCAGTGCCCCTGGAAAAGCTGCTGCACCGAGGTCTGAGCTGAAGCACGTCTGGTATTTCAGGAAATCAGAAACACAGAGATGTTATTGTAGATCTGGAAATTGATATCCCCCTGGACATGGCACCAGGCAGTGACCATCCCGGCCCAAAATCTCGGATAATGGCAGGTGCAAGTGGCTCCCCTCAAGCAGGGCCACACCACCCTGCAGGTGACGCCAGGAGAGGAAAACAAATAATATCTGCTTTCACACCATATTGCTACTGGCAGCAGGGGAGTATTTTTACAAGGGAAAATATAAACATTTTCAAAGTGACTCTAAAATAACCAGTTGCTTTGGTTTAGTTTACCTCAAACACCGGGGCTGTGTGCAGCTCTCCAGCCTCACTGAGCCTTTGCAGGAGGCTAAAAAAGGAGAAATGCTCACCCACAGGTATGTGGCTCAGCCCACCTGGCCAGACCCCACCCAGCCTCCCCCTCCTCACGGCCAGCACAGAAAATCCGCACGGAACCAGCTTAACGCAGAATAATGTGAAACGAATCCCCTCAGAATACCTCACCTGTGAAGGGTGATTACATCTCATTTTCATGTAAGAAGGACCTTAAATAACATTAGGTCTTACAGGCTTCGCCTGTGGCTCCTGAGGAGGAAGGATGGATGTGTAACCTTCATGGATGAGGGGCTCACATTTATTATCTTGCAATGGGGGAATGGAAGAGCAAATAGATCTGTTTGGAAGAAAGCAGGGGAGCTGAATCCCCCACGTGGATGCAGTGACATAACTTTTTGGCACTGGGGAGGGAACGCCTCTGTCTGCCTTGGGAAGGAGCTCTGGTCTGCTGAGGACTAGCGAACCCCTGTGAAACCAACACCTGAGAAACACAGGTCCTGTCACAGAGAGGGCATTTTCACCTTAAAGCCTAATGATCATTCAGGAACTGGATATCTGAACTCTCTGTTTGCAAATATGGGGCTAATATTTCATAAACAAAAGGTTTAATGGCAGTACCTTTACAGCAGAGGAAGGACAGTGAGGAGGAACTGGAGATAAGCCCAAATATTGGGCAGAGAAGCAGAAATTAAGTGGAGAGCTGGTGGCAGCACACTCTGCCTACCTGCCAGAAATCGGTAGTCTCTGGCCTGTAAGCTTTGTGTTGGACTCTGTATTTTTTTAATTTTTAAAATAAATCTACAGGATCTGTGGAATACCCAGTTCCAATGGACTTTGTGCCCTATGGCACCAATTTTCCCCAAGTTCTAGTTCAGCTCCCATGCCTCCCAATCTCTCCTACAGCAGCAGAGAAATGAAAGAGAAAGAAAAAGCATTAATAAATTCTACATTAATATCCAATATCAAATTCTACTAGAATTTGCTCAAAAGGAGAGAGAATCAATTGCAGCCTGTTCTCGGTTCTTTAAGGCAGGCTTATATTGTTTCTAACGAAACAAAAATCAATATGAAATTCTTCTTATGGTTCATTTTTTAAAGCTCAATACCAGCTGGGCAATTTGGCTGACAATTATGAATGATCTGTTGTGTCACCAGCCCGGGCTCTGCAATCATGTGTTATTGCTTGCAGGTACATCTCTCACTATCGGTTTGCTTTCCACTTTTCCACAATGATCATTCAGAAATAAAGGGAATTTGCTAATCAATCCCATTGACTTGAAAGCAACAGTTATTAATGCCTTTGGTTTGTTGCTGGCTTCTAAACTTTTCGAATCCATTAGTTACGAGCCCCCATTGATCACAAACGCACCCCCACACAGCATTGGCTTTCCAAGGAAAAGGCAGAGCTTTGCGCTTCCCTTTCTGCAGGAGGCACAGCATGGTGGGAAACCAGCACGAGGCGATCAGGTAATTTCACCACAATAACTTCCTTTGTGAGTAAAAGTGACAAAGCTATTTTTGAAGCGCCTAGTTAAGGATGACTTCATTTCATTTCCAAACGGCGTATTGTTCTCCTTCACCTCCCGCCTGCACTTCCCCAGATCCGTGCACTGGGATTGTTACGCGGCTCCACAGTTCCTTTCTCTGCAAGGTTTCCAGAGCAGCCAGAGGCTCTCCTGCCCCTGTGTCCTGGTGAGGCTCCAGTGCTGGCCAAGCCTTGAGCAAGCCAGGTTTGATCAGACTCTGCTTTGGGCCCCATCCCAGCAGCTTTTGGCTGCACTCCAGATGCCCCTGGCATCACGAATTAGAAGTCAGCATCCACCACCCTGATAGCAGCCCAGCGAGACTGACTGGGAGAAGCTCTTTGCCCCTTACTGGGGTGTAGGATTGCCGTCTGTGGGATTTGGTCCCGGTTTGTTTCAGACGGTCGGGATGGAGACGAGAGATCTCTGAAGTTTGGTCTTAGAGCATGAGGTTTATTGTGAAAGGTGTGGGTGTAGGGGAGCTGCTGGGAGCTGCCAGACACAGCTCAGAGCAGGGCAGAGAGGGGAGAGAGAGAGAAAGAAGAAAGAAAAAGAATACAGTGGTTGCCATTTACAATACAATAAATCATCTTCTGTGCTGAATATTCTAATTTTCACTAACCAATCTAGAACAAGCTACAAATCCTTCANGATTCCCTTCAGTGGCCACACCATTGTTTTCTAGTTGTTCAGTAACTGGGGTTTGGTATCTCAGAGCTTGTCTTCATTTCAATCTCGCTTCTAGTTTCCATATTCTCAGCATCTTTTGCCAGGTAATAATATTTATAAGGTTTTCTTATTTCATCTTCCCCAACACTGGGGATCCCAGTGTCCCCAGAGCCATGCAGCCACAGTGTGAGCTGTGCCAGAATGGCCTCTCCCACCCTGGCATCGCTGCATCTTCTACCGGGACTCATTCTGAAAATGCAGTGTGACCATTTTCACTTTCAGATACTGACACAGCTTTGGTTAAAAAAAAATAAAAAAAAAAATTAGAGTTGTTTCCCGCTATATGAACATCCTCCAGCCCCTAATTCACCTCAGTCAGCCCTTCCAGATCAATAGGAAAGTAGGAATATATTAATTTTGGAGCAACACGCAATCAAATGCTGTGTGTCACCACTGAGGTCGTCAGTGAGTGCAGTCCTGGTTCTGACCCTGGTCAGGCAGATTTGCCCATATAGGATGAGGAGGGAGGGAGGGGAAACATCCTCCTTCTTCAGGGTGGAGCAGGAGTTTGATGCCTGCCACTGTCAAAGATGCTTTTCCTGTGAATTTGCCCCACTTACACTGCCATGATTTTTTTTTTCCCTTACAGGAAAATTGCATTCAAGTGGCCAACTCTGCATTTAGAGACCCTGTCAGTCAGCACAGAGCTACAGGACAGACTCACCAGTCTCTGCTCTGAAGTAGGTCACAGCAACTGTCACAGAATCCCTTCAAACCCGTTTAAAATCCAATAAGTCTAAGGAAAAAGACCCGTGGAAATGTATCTAATTTGAAAATCACATTGGCTGGGTTCAATTCTGCAAATCATTTAAACACATTCTTAACTTGATGCTAATGAATCGGCTTACAGAAGTCAAAGATTCTCGAAGATCAGGTCTGAAGGGCTCAGCACCTTGCACCATCACATCCCACGAGAGATCTTGCTCGTGGCAGCAGCTCCAGCAGACATTGATGGCATTTACACCAACAAATTCGCCAATTACACCAGTTAGTTACACCAGTTACACTGTGCAGGGGGCCCCATGCTCCCCCAGCTGTTTCAACCTCGAGCCGTCTCAAGGTTTACCAGGGGCTAATTCAAAAATAAAAACTCCATTAAAAATAAAAACTCCATAAAATTTCCATCTTCCAAACGGGAAACTTTGCCATTTTTCAAGCGCAATTTGCAAGATGCCGAAAGGGATCATTGTGTTTCATTTGGTGAGGAAGGGAAAAAAAAAATCACTTTATAATTCTCTGGCATTCAGATGCCCTAAATATATCCAACCCTGCCAGGGAAATCTCATGCTTAGAGCAAGTCTAACATTAGCTGCTTCTCCTTCCAACTGAAAATATTCCTAAAAACATCTGATCAATCCCAAGAGAAGAGGATCATTCATTCTGCCCCAAAGGCTGTGCTGAAGCGACCTTGAGAGGGGACGGGATGGGATCAGCACTGAGGGAAAGGTGAATCTGAATCCATATCCCAGAGTCCAATCCCCACAGCACCATGGCCAAAGCCGGGACAGCACATTCCTTATATTCCCTCTGATTTACAGCCCAGCACCCCGAGGGATGTGCCTCCCATGCGCTAGGTTTCCTCCGGGTGTACAAAAAGAGATGAGGATTTTGAGAACAAGAGGTGGTGGCTTGGACTGCTGCTAGATAGAGAGGAAACACTGAAGGGACTTTGAAATTTCCAATAATTGCCAAAGAGTGTGAGGTGGGGCCTTGGACTCTGTGCTTTGCCAGGAGGAAAAAATAAATCCTTGATGTGAATAAGGGAGGAAGAGCGGAGCCCCCGGGGCTGCCTGCAGGCACCTGTGCTCTGAGAGGAACCTCAGCGAGGAACAGCACAAACAAGGAGATTACTGCAAGTTACAGGAGGCATGAAAGATTCCTCACCGAGGCAGGATGTGGAAAACCATGGCCCTGAAGAGAGGGAGGGCAGGGATGCTGTGGGACAAAGTTCCTGCACTGGAATCCAACAAATTCTCTGATTTTGGGTGTGAGCCACCAAAATTGCCCAGTTGTCCACTGCCTGTGGGTCTGCAGCCAGCCCTGCCCTGTGCCTGCTCGAAGAGCAGAAATGATGAACTGTTTAGGAAAGTCAGTCAGCTCTTCTTGGGAGAGGGGAAACGAGAGCATCAGTGTTCTCCTTATTAATGGTTTGTGATCTGGAGCATGTGATGTGTGCATGCAGTGGTGGACTGGAGGAGGAATGAGAGAGAGAAATTCCCTGAAGCCATTTCTACTTACCCTCCTTCTCGCTTTTGGAGCATCCTCAGGGATTGCCCTTCTTACAGAGGAGTAGCTTTGGAGGAGAAAGAGGGTGACACATTCTCAAGGAGCTTATTTACAAGTGCTCTTTTCTAAAGATCAATGTGTTGAGCCTGGTGAAGAATGATTTCAATTTTGCCTTGAAAACTTGGATCAGACCCTGCTGACGATGCAAACTTCCCTGCCATCCAGAGATTAAACTTGTTCTGCTGTTTTTAATAGGGGTCTGAGTGCTTTGCTTGCCAGCGGCTCTCAGCACCGTGCTCCTCTTGGAGCAGATTCCGAGACCACCCTGCAGAAATAATCCAGTTGTGGCTGCACGTTGCTCAGGAGGTGTCTGATGCATCAGCACCGACTCAGACCTGGGAGCTTCCCACAGGACACAACTGAAATGCATTCAGAAAACTGGGAAAACTGCATGCAGAGACGAGACAAAAAAATACGGCAGTCGAACAAAGTTGATTTAATCCCAGATCACTACAGGCTCTTCTTACGACCTTGAACAACAGACAGTGATTGAGGGTGCGATGGCAGCGCGAGGACACAAGTGTCCTGTGCGGTGTCTGAGTTTACAAGAGGTCTATATTCAAACATCCAAAGCAATTTATAGACAGAGGAACCCTCGGCACACAGCATCTCCTGGGAGCTGAGTGTCTGGCTGAGGCTGATCACCCTTGACTTCACCTAGAGCTGCTCACTCCCTGAGCCAGCAATCAATCCCACAGGCTCCCAGCCCCTAAGGCTCAGCTGTTAGAAGTGTACACTTGGTAAAAGCAGCAGGTTTCTGCTGGATTAAATGACCTGCCTTACCCCGTGGCACTGCCCCTGCTCTGTGAGGAGCATTTCCCAGCAGGGTAAGGTGTGCTTCCCAAGCCTGTCCCCAGTTTGGCATCCCACTGGGCTTTTTCCTGCGGAGAGGAACATCCCTTCACCCTTGCAGCGCTAAAAGGCTGTCTGCAAGTGCTCAGCCTGTGCTGACAAACCCAAAAACAGCAAGTAAAACACGTCTCACAAGCCCCCGGCAGTGCAGGGGCTGCAGGAGCGCTGGCCTGTGACCGTGCTGGGGTTACTGCTCGTTACTGCAGCACGAATAACGAGCCAGCAAAGCTCCAAGCTTTCCCCCTTTATCCCACATGCCTACAGCATCCCTCTCCTTCCCCCAGGAGGCCCAGCCCAAGCTCGGTGCCCGCAGGATGGGCTGCTCCCCTTGCTGCTCTCCTTCCCGCTGGAAGGACCGAGGTGCAGGGGGAGCAGGTGGCCCCAGGGGTCACATTGCCCACCCCAGCCGAGCCTCCTGGCCCTTGGAGAGTCTCTCTCCATCGCCTTCAGCCAGCGGGTGTGCTGCTCCCTCTCTCTTCGCTCTTCATTTAGCCTCTGAAGTGTAAAGCGTTATTAAACTTGTCCTCAGCCACTTCAGAGTGGCAGACGAGGCTGCCACGCTCCACCAGCCGCTGATTTATTAGTCAGTTCTGCAAGACTTTAATCTACTTGGAGGGTTTTTTTCTTCTCTTTTCCCAATTCATAAATGGGTATCTTTATGTTTAATCTCTAGTCAGACTGCTCCGTGCTTGATCTTTAAACTGCTACACGAGGGTGTGTAATTGCTTCTCTCCAGGCCATGTCCACCCGCGGGGAGAGGCTGAACCCTGAGAATGCAGAGCTGAGATGTTTTGCCCAACCCCACTTTCAGGTTGTATCTCACTGAAATATTACGTGAGAATTGTGATGGCTTTCCTGGAAAGAGATATGTTCACTTCCAGTCAAGGCATAAAGGCACCTGACTCCCCCGGTGTCTTAGCTGTGATGTAGAAATAAGTGCTAACGGATCAATTACGTGTGATTTTTGCCCTTCGTTTATTAAAAATAGCCATGCAGCCCAGCCCAACATCAGCCTCGTCCGGTCCTGGACAGAGCAGGCATCACACCCCCAGCTGAGTCTCGGATAAAACGAAATGCCTTGGGGATTAAAAAAAAAAAAAATTAAAAACTGTGAAAAACGCATATAATTTTGGCAAGACCTTGCTCTTCCTTCCCCCAGGGAATGCTTATAAAACAAAAATAGTTATGCAAAATTATGCATTTTTTTGCTTTTATACTGTAAAAAGACAGCACAAAATGCTTCTCTGTGTACAAACACTTTAAATATCGGATGCTTACTGGACACAGTTCTGGCTTTTCCTTTGCATTTGAAAAAAAGCAAATGCCTCCCATGGAAAAATTATGGAAATAAACTAGGAAGAGAGGCTCGTTATTTTTCTGAGGGATTTTCACACCAGGTTTCAATATGCAAGTCATGCTCCCACCATGGAGAGCTGTGCACAGATACAATCTAGTGAAGGTTTTGCATACACTGTGTAAAATAAAGCCACATCAGCTTCGTTTTGCTTGCGTTAAGAGCTGCTTAAATGTATTATTCTTCTGCCTCATCACTGAACAGAAACAATACACAGAAACAGCAGCAAAATTAAATTAAGGGATTTAGCTTCCAATTTAGAGTCATGAGAAGAAAATGTCCTGTGTGAGACACCTCCAGAGCCTCTGCTGGGGGATCTTTGAGCCCTGCATCTGCTGCACAGCCATAAGGAACTGTCTGGAAATGTTTTCCAAAAAAAGCCACCCTCAGCTTGGCCTGAGGCACATCAGATTCCAGCCTGTCCTCCGTGGGGACGGCAGCAGCTGCCTGAGGTGCTCAGTGGCAGCAGCCAGGGAAAGGTGCCTCCCATCAGCAGCAGCCATCCCTGGCAGCGTGGCCATCCCCACCATCACTGGGGTGACTTGGGAGAACCAGGAAAACCAGCCTGCAGCATGTTTTTAGAAACCAGTTTGTTTTCCGTCTCTTGAAATTATTTTTCTCTGTTTTCCTGCCACTGTTAAAATGCCAAATAAACATCAGATTAAAAAAACCCTCAAAAATATTAATATAAAAATTAATATAAAATAAAAATAATAATAAAAAGCAGCATTTCCTTCTTCCTGTGAGTAGTAATACACACGGGAAGCCTCCCACACTCCCCCTTCAATGCACAGATCCCCACAAGCTGCACTGTGTCCTTCCCATGGGAAAGACCACGAACCCGTTCATTGCTTGCGAAGCTGAACAGTGCCAAAATTAACCTGGTGCCCAGACAGTGCCTACTGGGAATGACAGGGATTTAACTCCTACAGTGGTCTGGTTTAGGAGGAGTCTCACATCGGCTGGAAACAAGGCCACTGGACATCCCTGCTCCAGAGGCTCCTCACACCCCAGCTCTGAGCCGGGAGGGAAGAGCTGGCGGAGGAGCTGATGGAGACTGCTCTGTGGTTTCACTGCATGCAGTTTGGCTTTGAAAAACCAAATGGGGATATATTTGTGGGTGGATTTCTGCACTACCTCTGGCCCCACTGCCCGCCTGACCCTCGGGTGTTGGGCTCGTCACAGGAAGAGGGGACACAGCCAGGACCAGGCACAGCCTTGTGGATTGCTGTTTCATTATCCAGGCAGGACAGGAGGAAAAGTGGACTTTGTGAATCCTACAGAGACTGGGGTTTTAAGCTGAAATTGTAGGAGGTGCTTGGGGGTGGTTCCAGCTAACAACATGGAGTTGGGACATGCAGGTGGCAGATAAACACAAGGATCACCACAGCCCCCAAGTCACCTCAGAAATGGTTGGGGATTACCCTCCTTTCACCCCTGTCCCTCTCTCTCACACCCTGCCCAAAGGTGGGGTCCTCCATAGCTCAGGGTCAGGTCATTTTCCTCCTGTAGGAGCATAATTTTTGCCTCCACACTTTAACACTCCTCAGGCTCCCACAGCATCTGCCTGTGACCAGTACCCACTTCCACAGGAGAGCTTTTTTCTCCAGACCCCCACGCCCTTCCTGAGGCAGGCAAAAAAAAAAAAGAAATTTTCATGAAATTGTGAGAAGAAGTGGAACAAGCACTTGGGACAGGAGATATGATCAAATGAAAGACGAGTGCTACAAAAGGGGAAAATTTGGAAATGGAGCGAATCCAAGGCAATGGATTGGGATGAAATGAGGGACAGTGAAAAGGAGCAAAAGTGGACCAGATTCTAGGGATTGAATTTCTGAAATCAGAAAAGAAAGTCAGAAGGGCAGGCAGGAGAAGAAAGTGAGGAAAGGAAAGGTTGAAAAATCTGGGGGAAATAATTCTGCACTGAAGGGCAAAGAAGCAAATGGCATGGCATGAGCTGAAGTGCAGGGAAATGGACCAAAGCTTGCCAAATGGATCCTCACTGAAATCACAATATTTCATTTCCTTTTTCGTGAAAGGAAATGAAAGGAATTTAATTGAAACCTTGAATTGCACCTTGTCCCCATGCATCAGCTGTCCCCTTGTCCCCACAAATCAGGTGCCTTGCCACACCAGATTTTGTTCCCTGTAGGTACAGCCAGATCCACCCACAGCTCCTCACCCAACATTTACACTTCCCTCTGAACGTGCTGGAACAACAAGGAAATTTGCTGCGAATTGGAAACAGGCCGGAATTTGCGGGGATTGGGCAAAACAACTGGCTGCAGCTGGCCAAATGAATTCCCAGCGTAATTCCACTGAAGTCTGATTTGAACAGGCGTTTGAAATAACGTGATCTTTTCTTGCCCTTTGCATGTGTAGAAGGGGGAAAAAAAAAGGTATTAACAACTCATTCCCAATCTTTGCATGGGTAATTAGCCATGTGGGGAGCAAAGAGCCCTGTGCACTCCCGGGTTGGCAGGTGCCCAACCTTCTGCTCTGCCAGTTGGTACCTTTGTGCAGGAGAAAAAGGATCTGCCCTGGCTGGGTCTGCACAATGGACCACGCGCTGAGGCTGACAGGTCACAAACACGTCACGTGAGAGCTGAGCCCAATGCCGCAGAGCGTACCAAGTTTCTTTGTAAACTGGTTCCATGTAAAGATAATAGCGAGCAGAGGCTAATTCTGCAGTCTCTAATTTTCTTGTCTGACTAAGCAGGCATAATTTACACCCATCAGTTGCAAATGGCTTCTCCCACCAATCCTAAAGATAGAGGTTGTTGTTTTTTTTTTTAAAGAGGAAAAAAAAAAGAAAAAAGATTATTTCCTACCTCTTTAGAAAGAGGATGAAAAACACATGCAAAGGCTGTCTGACACAAATATGTATTTTCACTCAGCCTAGTTCAAAGAGATCATCTTGCAGCCCAGAAACAGGAGACCTTGACGGAAATAACTGGCCAAAACAGTTTCTCCTGTCAGAGATGAACACAGGGGGTGATAAAGATAATAATTTTAACTGGTCTTACTTAGTCATTTGCTCCCTGTTGCCCTTTTCAGCCCATATGACACGCTGCAATTGTACAAATTTGGCTGCTGCTGTACACAGCTGACAATCAGCACGTGGCTCCATTCAGAACATCCTGAGGGGTCTGTCACCCCCCAGGTGCCAGGACACCTCCATCCCTGCTCACGACCACCACATCACATCCAAAAAGGCCAGGCAGGTCTTTGCATCCTCCCAAATTCCTGTTGCCTGGGGTGACTCTGTCCGTGGGGATGTTGGGAGGATCCTGGTCCAGGCTCGCAGAGCACCAGGCCATCTCCATATCCAAACCATGGTCCCCAAGGCGAAGGGCTGATCACAGGGGCCCTGCCAGGGGTGCCCAGTGAGGGTCTGGCTGCGCAGAGTCCAGGAGAGAGCTGGCATAGATGGAGCTGCCCCAGGGGTACTGAACCAGCTCCACAAACTCCCACCTTCCAATGCCACTCGAGGGTCCCACGTTCCTGCTGTGCCTTGCCAGGTGAGAGCACCCAGACCTCCAAGGTCCGACCTCCCTGGTGGCAGGGGTTGGGTGCTGCTGCTGGTACAGGGACCCAGCTGGGTCTGTGCCGGGTGTGTGACACTCTGTGAGCCCGCAGGGGACCCTCGTGTAGTTGCACTGTTTTAGAAATCCTTCTCTTCTTTCTCATGGAGAATAGAGATAAGCTGCACTTCTTGTACTTTCTTCATCTCTGTGTTTGGTATTAGGTGCTGTATAGCTGTGACCAATGGCTTTGGGAGGTGGATTCTCTGCTGACCAATTGTTGCTGGATTATTAATGGACATATAAAGAAGTTTCTGTAAATAAATCTCTCTCTTTTGCCATCTTGGGATCTCTGCCTGCTTCCTTGCAAGCTTACTCTGCCTGCAGCCGCGCATATTATGAAATTCAAACCCACACCCTCGGACAGGGCAAAATTAAAAACAATAACAAGATTGCACACTTTGTTATTGTCTCATTCAAAGCATCCCCGTTAGCCTCAGTTACACCAACTCCAGGCAGGGCAAAGCTCTCTGGCCACTGTTTGAAAGGTCAGATGTGCTGGTGCTCTCCCAGCACAGCCCTTGTCTCCCTGCCGTGTCTGCCTTGGCTGGAAAGGGGCAGTGGAAGAAATTGGTGCTGTAAATAGCACTGGGGGAAGGAAGAGCCAATTCCCATCTCCTGTCAGCCTGGGGATGTTGGGACAAAACCTCGGACCTGCTTCTACCAGCTCTGCTGGCAGCACCCAGCTGGCAGTGGGACACACCAGGTCTCAGCTCCCCCTGTGTGGGGTGGGGGTTGCATGGTGGGGTTGATGCCTTATCAGCTAGTAAAAATATGAATCAGACACAGCAGTAAAGGGAAAAGGGAATTTACCTCGGTTTAATAGGTGCTCAACTCATCAGATGTGGAAGCACGCTGAGAAGCATGAGAGTGACCACCGTACAATGCGTACTGAATTTTTATGGACCTCACAAAATTAGCATATCTACCTAAAATCCCGCAATAAGAAACCTGATATATGAAGTAATTGTCCCCTATTCTAATTAACCCCTCCCCCCCAAATGAGACTACAGCCTAGTTTACAAAAACATGCTCCAGAGAGAAGGCTCTGTCCTAGGTTGGACCTCTGGTTCTGAGATAGTAAAAATGTTCGGTCTTTTCACTTTGAAAGACTCCAAACTAAGCTGAATATCAGAATCCAAGAGCTATAAACACGTGGGGCTAAAGCACAAGGAGTGTTTGTGAAGGTTACAAGGAGTGTTTATAGAGGGTACCAGGGAAGAGAAGGGTATAAAAATATATAAAGGTATAAAAGAAAAGACAAAAATCACTGGCAGCAGGGTGATGCCAACTGCTTCAGAGAGCAGCGATAGCTCTCTGAAGAGCTCAGGCACACGGGCCCCAAGCAGGGCTGTGATTTTTGCTCTCTGCAGCCAGCCCAGCTAAGGAGGGAGTGCAGCACTTGCTCCCAGCCCATTCCCACTCTCGTGGTTCCTGCGGGGCGTCGCTGCTCGCGGTTTGACAGGAGCTCGCGTTCTCCCCGTGCGTTCGCCTGACTTTCACAATAATATATTCAGCAGAACTGGATACATTTCAAACCAGCTATTACACCACGGTGTGTTCCAACACAAATATATGCAGCGTAGTGCAGCAACAATTCTTCCGTGAGTGTCGCACAGATTGCAGAAACCCACACGGCCCTGCCTACCCCACCTGCCCCGGACAGAGCCGCAGCACCACGAAAGCAGGAATAGCTTGGAGAATAAACCTGATAAAAATCTTAATGGGGAACCACCACACTTTCAAATCGCCTGCCCGGCACCACAGCACACGAGCAGTTCCTGGCACTTCCCTCTGCCCATCTCATCCACATCTGGGATGGCAGAGCTGCCAATGCCTCCATCCCAACCACGGAAACCCTGCCCGGGCTGCAGGCAAGGCATGGGGAAACACAATGCTTCTCCTTTCCAGACAGAATGCCGAGTAGGAAATGGAAATTTTGCCTCTTCCCTCCCACCCTGCAATGAGCAAAATGCAACACAAATTGCAGTGAGTTTGTGGGGGTAAAAGTGGAGTCTTGGGGTTTGCTTTTTCAAGAGCTGCTGGAGTGTGGGTGGCAGCTTCACCTCGTCCCGGCTGCTGGCATGGAGTTAATTCCTCTCCCAGGAAAAGGCACCGAGCAGACCCCAACTCCTCGGGCAAAGCCAGATCCTCCCTACGGCACTGCTGTGCCCAGCCCATGCAGCCCTCGGCACTCCTCAGTGCCATCACAGCTCCCAGATGATAATGGCTGAAGGAATCCTCCTTACGGTATCTAAACTTGCCATTTAAACCAAAAAAAAATCTGCTGTGGCAGAGCGGCAGGATTCAGAATTAACCGGTGTTGGAGAAGGAGAATTCAGTGCAGAATGGGACCAGGGAGGAAGGAAAGGAGGAATCCTTCATAATGGATCTGTGAATTGCAGGCTTCAATTTAATTTAGCAACCCATCAATCAAACTGTGGGTGTCACAGCACAGGGCCGGAGCCGGGATGGTTTCAGTAGAGGGCACTCAAGTCCCAGAAATCTGCATTTACCAGGTATATTCACTCTGGTGTTTTAGGAGCCGACTCCAGCACATGAATCTCGGTAATGCGAGCACTGAGCCTCATAACTCACATTGATTGTGGTTCTATTAGACCTGATGCATATAAATCTAAACAAAACACATGTGGATGGAGCTAATTCAAACAAACCAGTTTAGATACCATTACAAAAATAAAAAGAAGCCTCTTTTTCTTCATTAGTATTGAAAAATGCTGTATCTACAGTAATGCTTATGTCTCTTTCTGCCAGGTTCATACTTCTGCTGCTGCTCTAAAGCATTAGTCTGATTTTAAAATGTCCTTTGTAAATCAGCATTTTCCTCTAGGTATTAATAGTCTCAACATTATTTTCCATTTTTGCAAGTGGTTACCTTTCATATTCAAAAATAAAAAGTCTTACATCAGCGACTTGAGAACACCCATAAACCTACAGCTTTATTTGTAGGTGAGAGGACTGAAATTTTTATGTATATAAGAACCCCATAAGATGTACACAATTATTAATCTGAACTGTGTAATACCTGGAGCTCTAAATACCACACGTATTCACTGAAAAAAAGGCAGCATGAAAAAATAACACGTCTAAATATCCTCCCAACAAACTTGAAATAACGACTCGACTTCTCCTCACTGGTACACCATGTTCACAAGTTATAAATACAGCAGAGTTTGCATTAATTGATACACTCCTAAATGATGAATTACCGCATTAAAGCTATTTTCACAGCACTTATGAACTGGGCAAATATCTTGTATTTTTAGCATCACTGTAACAAGTTGTCCAATGCCAAAGCCCTTCTACTACCTTCGATCATCCTTCAGCAAGGCACAACCAAAGATTCCTGAAGAAATTCCTGACTCAGCTAGGTATAAATCCCTCTCCCAAGGCCCCTGTGGCTCAGCCCAATGAGGCTGGGCAGCACTCACCTGTGCAGCAGCCCTGAGTCAGAGCTCAGCCTTCCAGGTACTTGTTTCTTTTGTCCAGCCATCCTCTCTGTGCTGTAATTATCCATAACGATAGTTATGGCACCTCTGGCTCTGGCTCCAGCTGGCATTCTGGCCTGGAGGTTGAAGGTTGTTGCTCCCAGGTCTGGGTCCATGCAGCATCTCCATGGGCATCAGGTGAAATCAGATAGCCTTTGTGTGGGGGCAAAAATTCCTGAGGGACTATGGGGCAACATCTAAGAGAAGTTTACAAGAATGCCCTCTTTGTAATCATGCCACAGAGCAGCCCTGGGATCCCCAGGATGCTGCCCAGAGGAAGGAGCATCACCAAGTTAGACGTGAGGGACAGTCTGGAGGACAGTGTGGGAATCTGGGAGCACCAAGGAAGGGAGACACAGCCATGCTGGGCTGTTCTGCTGGAGGCCCTTGGGCTGCTTTGGGAAGGAGAGGCCATGCAAAGCCCAGCAAAGAGACATTCAGCCCTGGAGCACTCTTCTGCCTGTGCCTGGGCTCGACTGCTTTAGAATTTCCTGGTACAGGACTGCTGCTGTCCAGCCCTCTCTGACCTACATGCACGAGACAAGGACTATCCATAACCTCCACGCACCCATCTGTCACTGATCAAATAAGATAATACAAAATAAACCATTTGTGTTGGCCTTGCAGTAGGATCCAGTGGCTGAAGCAGAAGCTGGAGCCTTATCAGTGCCTGGTACCAACAGAAAGTCAAGAAGCAGCATCCCGAACTAACAGAATATTTCACCCCAGATACAGTTCCATTTAAACACTCCACAAAATCAAACCTCTTCTCCATGTGCTGGAGTCTGCAACGAGCAAAGAAGAGCCACAGCTAAAACAGCCCTTTTTACCTGCTCTCTCCCAATAGCTTTGTGGGGCTTTTTTATCTCTAGGTGCAAAGAGTCACCAGGTTGTGACATTTAATTTTATAACAAGTTCGCAGAAACAGCTGTCCTTCACTTAAGCAGTATGTAAAGAAATTTCCTTCCATGCCCTTTTGCTAAATCTTATCCGTTTTGGTGTCAGGAGGGATAAAAATATCCTTTAACACAAGCCACTCTTTTCTGTAACCATGTTTGGCACAGGCAGGAAGATTCGGGCTGGGAGCTGGAGCCTTGGCCCTGCCCACAATCAGCACCAACAACCACCTCCGCCAAGACCGAGCTGTTGCCCAGGGCTTGGAGGAGGCTGAGCATCGCCTCTGTCTCTCTGGCTCGATGGTTAGGTGGGAGTAAGGAGTCCCCTGTTCCATGGCACAGTGCTGAGAGCCCAGGCCGCGCTCACAGGCACCTTCCCATCGCCCCAGCCGAGGCACCAGGGACACCACAGCCCAGGGAGGCTCCGCAACCCCTCTGGGAGGGGCTGATCCTGCCCTGGCTGTGCAGATCTGCCAGACACTCTTCCAGCTTTTCCTTACGATTCCGTGTTGGTGACAGCTGTCACATTCCCTGGCCAATCCCCCACTGCTCCTGCTGCACAAACAGCCAGAGCCCAGGCACCACCGCAATGGGCACGCAGGGCATCCCCCCTGTCCACCTCCCGTGCCCGCTGCCCGCTGGCAGAGGCAACACCCAGGAACATCTCTTTGAGTTGTAGACCAAGAATGGCTTGCAGTGTTCCTCCTCCAGTCCGCACACCCGGAGGCTGCTCCGGGGTGAGTTTCTGGAGCAGAGTGCAGGATGGTGATCAGCATTTCTCCCAGCACGGAGCACGCCGAGCTTGCTGCTGGGGAAAGCGAAGGGCAAGGAAAATTAAAAAGATGAGCTGATACAGAGTAATAATATGTTTGTAAGAAAATTAAAGATTTGCTCTTCAGCTGTTCCAGGCTGGAGTTAGCAGACAGCTGGCAAATGGGAACGATTGGAAATGATGGAATAGATCAAATTATTTAAATGAGAAAAAAAGAAATTCGCCCTAGCCTAGCCCAGCACGTTGACAGAGCAGCTCCCGGTCCACGGCATGGGCAGGCCTTTG